>JALLBA010001166.1:0-11114 GCA_036939675.1 Cyclostephanos invisitatus
ACATGCATGGGAGGATAAAAGAGGGCACGAGGAGTATGTCCCCCGAGTTTGCTGCATCCATCATCCAAACTACAAGTATGCTCATGAGCCAGAGAAGCCTGTTACTCCACCTCGTCCAACCATCAATCCCACTCACTCCAAGGAGCCACCAAGGAACTTATTCTCCAATCCAAGTCCTGCCGACTCAATGATCACCAGCGGTCCGGGAGATTCTGCGGCTGCGAAGAAACCAGCACCTAGTATTGCTGCTGGTAAGAGAGGACCGAAGAAAAGGAAGAAGGATCCTCCAAATTCCGATGTGACGACAATTGCTGTGAGTAATCAAGGTCATGTGACACTTCTTGGATTCGATGAGGGTGATGCCAATGGAAGTGTTCACGGCGACGATTCAGATGATGTACTGGGTGATTTGGGCGACAGTGATGAAGAGGGAGACGAGGCAGACATCCACCACAATGGGTTGCTCCAGCGAACCATTTTAGAAGGCTCAAACCAGCCAATCGGCGATGATGCTGACAACATAGATATGTTTGCTGGGGAGGAGCTTCAATACGGCCTACAACGGAGGGGATCAAGGAGTATTAATGGAGCGCCAGACGGGTGGTATCCACCAGGCCCTCCAAAGGATTGGGCAGGGTATGATCCGAAGGTCGAACTCGGTGCTCCCCAATTGGATGCCTTGGACAACCCCGGTTTGTGGAATCTGTTCTCCTTTGAGGCAAAGTACGGTGTCAAAGAAAAGGAGCCGAAGAAGAAGACGACCGCTATGGCAGAGGGGGAGGAGGGGGGGGCAACGAAGGCAAAGCAGCAGCAGAAGTCAAAGAACAAGGAGTATCTTGGACACTTCACGCCGGCGATGGCGAAGGTTGTTCCTCCTAACAATGAGGGGGTAAGGGAGATCAATGGGTGGACATTCCACTACACCGGTTGGACACCGGATGAATTCAATGAAGCTACTTATGTCCATGATGACGTGACTCAATTGGATCTCAAGCCCAAGAGTCATCGTGGCTGTCTCGACATTGACATCCTAAAGAAACATGGATGTGATTTCGACCGAGTCCGCGAAGATCCTCTCTTCTTTTATCAACTCCTTTTTCCATTCTGCCCACCGGCCATGTCTGACATTGAGAATGATGGACAAATGCCATACTTCTCCCACGTTGCAACATGCACCAATGTTTATGCATCAACTTCTGGAGGTGGCATTGGGATGGGACACGAGTGGCAAAGCGTCAATGTGCGAGAACTGGTGAGGTGGACCGCTGTTCCAATACGTCATGGAGCTTTGGACGGAAAGCCGGGCACTCTATTCACCCGATGGAACGGCAATGATCCACGCCACGACACGGTGATTGATGAGAGCATTTCGATGGAGCGCTGGAAGAATATTAAGCGCTATTTCAAGCTAAACAATAATCTGATGACACCTGCACGGGGTATGGAAGGATATGACCCGTGCGCAAGGTATGACTTCATTTACAAGTGCCTCATTGTCAATATGAATTACTTGACAAAGAAAGCCGATGAGAATGGAACAATGGACGAGACAACGTGGGGATTCTCAGGCTTTGGTATGGAAGCCACGTATCAGATGCAGGGCAAGAAGAAGGACAAAGGAGGGCAAACAACGTTACTGTACAACATTAATCGTCGTTATCCTCACGGGTACATCCACTGCCACAAACTTCAACTAAAACCAACGGGCTTCGATGCACAGGGGCCAGCGGAAATATATGAAATGGTGAAAATTATTGATGCCCAAACTGTTGATGCACCACCAAGCGGTCGGGAGGAGGTGGTGGTTCAGAATCCGACTGGCATTGGAACATTGCAATTCCGAATGAAAAAGGTGTATCCCAAGCCGCCCCATATTGTTGCAGACAATCATTTCTCTGGAGAGGAGGTGATGAAGTTGCTTGGGAGTAAGGGATACGGCGCCACAATGACGAACCGCCATGATAGATTCCCCGAAGGCCTCAAGCCGTACCTTCACCATGAAGGGGTGAAGTCTGGTTGCCCAAAGGCAAGGGCTATGCGGTTTGATAATCCAATTGTGGCAATCAAGCAAGTGCCAGCAGTTGAGGATGAGGATGGCTCAATCAAGGCCAAGGCGTGCACAAGGACATTGGTGTCCTTCCAATCAACGGGACCAACGAACATATGTGGGGTGAATAATCTTCCATCCATGAGTCTCTATGTGTCCAAGAGAGTGCGCAGGAAAGGGGCCACGACAAGAATGTGGGGGATCGAGCAAAACGAGGTGAGAGAGACTTACCTCCGCCATTATTATGGCATTGACAATCTTGATCATATGATTAAGAATTGTGGCAATAGGTACATAAGTTGGAAGTATTGGCACGCACCGTACCTACACGCCCAATCAATGGGGATAATCGCTGCATACGATATGTACCAGGAATGCTGCGATGGTGAGCTTGATGCTTCATGGGCAATTCCAATTAAGAAGAGAATGAGTTTTACAGAGTTTCGGATTAAGCTGTCCGAGCAAATGCTACAGTACGATCCCCACAACAACCGCTACTGTGGGGATAACAAATTCCGACGATACACTCAGCAACACAAACTTCGAAGGGTGGGATCGGCAAGTAGCAGTGTGGATTCGGTGGAGGATGACATGTATCCAAAGGATGGTTTGACCTTGGCAGCTTTTCAGAGAGGATGACTATTACCTCATTTTTGTCAGACATTGGAGCAAATGAGTAATCATTTCTCGAATATTGTAAAGCTCAATAATGCATCCAAATGTGAGGTGTGCGGTGATAAGACCATCTGGCGGTGCACACTGTGCAATAAGAATCTTTGCACAATGAGTAGGCGAACTTGGAACGGCGCCAAATGTATCCTTGCCTACCACAATGAGGAGTTCTACGGATTGGCGAGAAGTGACTTCAGGTCAGTCCATGGTAAGAATGTTGAGAGTTGGACACCACCAGATACTGCTGCTATTAATCGGAATGCGCGACGTATCAGGAGATTTGTGGCAGAAATCCAACATGAGGGGAGGGGTTCTGCTTAATGTTATTGCGTTTCACCTGTGCTGTAGACTTGTCGGAGGGAAGTCGAATTCAATGTTTCAACGTAGGATCAGTACTTATGGACACCACATTAGATAATATCTTAGAATTGACTAACACAACTCAGGGTGTTGTGCAACCTACTAGTTGAAAATTATTTTTAGGACCGGGTGAATAAAATTTTCTGATTAGGAATTAGCATTCACAGATCCAAAGCAAATAATACCTAAGAAGTAGCTCACACAACTTGAGGTGTTAGGCAAAATACCACTTGAGAATTAATTCGGAACGAGACTTCAAAAAAAACCTATTACGTAGGAATCAGTATCTATTGCGAGACGCAAATAATACTTGAGAATTACAACCTCAGGTGGTACTTCGCGCGCCCCGTCTGAACGATAGCCAAATTAAAAAAGGGTCGAAATGACATGAACGAGCAATTAACCCTAAAAACTAACCCTATTTTTTTGTGACGGGCGACGGCCAGGAAAGCCTTGGCAAATTAATTGGAAGGGCTTGAGCTTCCGGTTCGTGATTTTCTGCCCCCATAGACAAGGCAGCTTTAATTCGCCGTGCTAGTGCCGAGCTTGTTTAGTGCAGTTGGGTTCGGGTCGACGTCGATTGGTTGAGCCTCAGGCTTCGGTTTCCGATATTTTGCACTGGAATTCGGGCTTCGGGATTATGCGCGATGTGGGTTAAATTCAGGCTTCGGGTTTGTTGATACGTCTCCTCCATGAAAATATCATCGGCGGCTCCAACTCTCCAGCTCATAAAATGAACGGTTCATTGTAACCGCTGCCGTATCACAACGAAAACATCTCTTGTTGCTTCGCTGTTCGCTTTTCAATCATTTAAGAAGATGAAGTTGAGTATTCTTATGCTAGTTGCATGTGCCCAGTTGTGGATCCCTGCTTGGTTTGCACGCGCCACCGTTAGTGAAGAATTCGCACCCGATGTTAGTGGAGACTTCGCACCAAATGTTAGTGAAGACTTCGCACCCGATGTCTTAGCCCACGAGTTGGCCTCCCGCGAATTGAAGAAGGCCTATGCGCACGAGTTGGCCTCCCGCGACTTGAAGAAGGCCTCGAAGCCAAAGAGGGTGCGCCAGAGCGTGGCTAATCAGGGGCTCGATGCGGCCAGTAGTACGGTCCACAAAATGAAGGCGTTCTTCTTTGGAGGCAGGGAGTTGACGGCCCGGAAAATGAAGGCGTTCTTCCTTGAAGGAAGGGAGTTGGGGTCCATGCCCACTACCCTTGCGCCGAAAGCTAACAAGCAGCCCAAGCCAAGTCCCAGCCCCAAGCCCATGCCCAGCCCCAAAGCTGATAAGAAGACCCCTGGACCACCTGGGAGGGCCTTGGCTAAAGCCGAGAAGATTTTCATGCCCGAAGCTAGGAAGACCCATCCTGAAGCTGTAAGGCTGAACACACCCTTTGGGAAGGACCCAGAGCTTGAGAGGGCCTTAGCTAAAGCCGAGAAGTCTAAAACAGAGAAGTTGGTTATGCCTAAGACTTTGAGGGCCTTGGCTAAAGCCGGGAAGGAGGGGAAGAAGATGTAGATCACATTCTAGAGAATCTGGAGACCCTCTTGAATAGGTACAATACTTTATCTATGTTGTGTAGTCTGGCAATCAACTCCCTTTGCTAGCGTGCAATGAAGTCAGCCAGCACTACTGCGAACGTGATGGATTTGATTGCACAGAACTAAGAGCTCACTATAGATAATGCTTCGAAATGTTTTAAATAGTACTCTAGCGTTTATTATGGATGGTGACATAGGCGCCGACCGGGCTCGAAACATCTTTAATAGATATGTCTTCATAAGCTGAATTTCTTCAAGATTGGACTCATGTTTGTCGATGTTCCACTATCGTAGTTTTCGGTCTTTAATGGATCCACAATATGGTCGTCGTCCTCTCCGTCCACAGTGCTCTCCTCATCCTCGTCACAATTTTCTTCAGCGATAGCATCAAATTTGCCATTATCCCGCTTCTTTCTCCTAATGGTAGAGTCGACGCCGATAAAATCAATCGTCTTGGATGGCATCTCGCCGTCATCCACCATAAAGTCATTCCTGTCCTTTGTTCCCTCTGGACTGGACATCGTTCTATTGGGTTCAACAGAGGACTTGCGACGTTCATCAACGACATACTCCTCCTCGTCCTCCAAAGAGCTATCGGCGTCCTCGCGGCTGGTGTTCAACTCATCCTCATCGAACTCCTCCCATTCCTCCTCCTCGAATTCATCTGCCGCATCTTCGGCGGTGTATCCCTCAATCAAGCCAAGCTGTACGCGCTCTTTGATCTCTGCCTCACTTAGCATGGCAAGGCTGACAGAGTCGCGACGGTGCACATACTGGTTGCGGTACGCCGGACTGCGATTGATCACTTGCATCTTTTCAAAGTCGATGAGGATGCACCCCGCCATGGCATTGTTGCCTTGGTTGTGATCCTTGGACGTTGAGAATACACTAGATCAGTAACATCAGTAATAGAGATAAGATAATGGGAAGGTTGGTAAAAAGCCCAAGTTCATAAAATAGATGAAAGGCATATGCGCAACTCACGTGAATACCCTGGCACCTTTGGACACTGCCACCCCTTCGGCGTGAGCCTC
Source organism: Cyclostephanos invisitatus (assembly GCA_036939675.1). Lineage (NCBI taxonomy): Eukaryota > Bacillariophyta > Thalassiosirophyceae > Thalassiosirales > Thalassiosiraceae > Cyclostephanos > Cyclostephanos invisitatus. Next base: position 5,651 of record JALLBA010001166.1, read on the forward strand.
GTGCGCACGCATGATGTACGAAAATCCCTGCTGTTGCAAGAAATTCGTCACGGCCTTATGACCGAAGCAAATCGCACCCCCGCCGCGAAGGCTGTCCCCGTAGCCGGTCTTTTTGTCCACGCTGTAATTTTCCTGATCCTCGGACGCGGGATCCGACCAGATGCAGTCCGAAGCGACCTGCTGATAATCATCCTCCTCGTGCTCGTACGGAGGGTTGATCCCGGCGACCTTGCTCACGTTCAATATGTCCTTAATCCTACCGCCCTCTATGGACGAGTCCGAGACGGGACGGGGGATACCGCCATGGACGCAGAAGATGTCCTGGTCGATGACGGCGGCCAGGGGCATACGGTCGAACGTTGAGTTGGTGAGCTCCCACACCTTGTAGCCCAGATCGTCCCCGAACCGTTCCCGACACTGGGCAATGAACGACCGTGCGCCGTAATGCTCCTCCCACCCGTTAACGTCGCGCGTCTCGTGATTCCCCCTTAATAGGAACACCTTCTGGGGAAGCATTAACTTCATCGCCAGGAGGTACGCCACCACCTCCAGACACGACATGCCCCGATCTACGTAATCCCCCAGGAAGACGAAGTTTCCGGCGGTCAGGGCCATGCCCAAATTCCAAATATTATCGGAGAAGAAGTGCAGGTCCTCGAGGTTGCCATGTATGTCCCCGAAGACGTATGCCGGACTTTGCAAGAAGACGCAACGCGGCTCGTCCTCGAGGATGCCCCTGACCTTCTTGTTGAGCTTGATGAGGTCCTTTGCGAACTGCTCCGACTTGAGGTAGCCGACGTGTTCGTTGGGACTGCGGAACATGTCCTGGACGCGGTTGATGAGGGCCTCCTTCGGCGACGCCTCGTCGGGGAGGGAGTTGAGAATGGCCTGGGTGGAGATGGAGGCGTTGCGGCCCATTCGCGCGCGTTCTGCCAGGAGCTGTTTGTTTTGGGGGGTGAGTGAGCAAGAAAGTGAACAGCGTCCATTGAGAGAGTGATGCAACGAAAGGGAGAAAGGCGAGCTCCGCAACGACGACGCCCTACCTGACGCCTCTTGGCACTGCACTTCGAGGTGGAAACCCTAACAGTATTCCCATACGGCGTGAGTCCCTTCTTCCCCTTCCTCTGTCCCATGATCATGGCCTGCTCCTTGCTCAATCCCGAGATCTTATTCTTCAGTCCGATCACCTCCTTCTCAAGCGCCGCAATCTTGGCATCCCGCTCTCGCAGGAGGGACTTCGTCTGCTTGTCGGATATCGCCACGATGGTCCCGTCGCGCGCCTCGCGCGACCTGCGACGGTTGAAGGTCGATCCGAGGCCGCCGATGCCGGCGTTTTGGAACACGTTCATGATGATATAGTCGATGAGTTGGTTGGGCGGAGAGGGGGTGTGATTGAAAGTCGCGAGAGAGGGGTGAACGGGCCGGAGGATGAGGGACGCACGGGAGGGGGTGATGAGGTTTGTCGATTTTTAGAGGCGATGATGATGTTGTTGTGAAAAAAAGAAAAAAAAGCAACGGCACAGTTTTTTGGCTCGTCGGCATTAAAAATGACGGTTCGCGTGAAACGTGGGAATTAGTAGGAGCTCTCAAGTAAAGGACACAAGAGTGCGACAAAGCAACCGAGTGGTGGAAAGGATTTTTGCAGCCAGGCACCAATTTGTAGATTGTGGTCGGCGACGATGGGATGGGATTGATACTACGCGATGAGTGCCATATACATTGATATGGATGGATCATACATTTTGAGAGTCCCGTAAGTCTGCATCCAATTTCGCCGAACAGATGAAATTCACCATCCTCCGACGCAAGTTGGCATTCACGTGCCAATGCGCCGTCGATTCCGTCGATCCCGCCCATGGTGCAAGCCCCCAGCATCGTCGTCGCGTTAATGAAGTCCAATTATTTATGTTCGCCTAGAATGTAAGGGAGCGGCAGAAATAGTCGGGGGGACCCAATCGGAGCACTCACCCGCTGCCCCTATCCCTGCTACGTCCCTTCTTCCTGGGACTCTCCCACTCGTCGTCGGTACCATCGTCTTCAATAGTCGACAGTATGGCCATGTTGGACGCACGAAAGAACCCTTCCCCCCTATCGATATCGTTCACGTTGGAAAAAACTGCGGCGATGAAGGGCCGCGTGTGTGGGGAGCGGGCGGGGGGGGATACGAAGTGTGCCGGCCTCGGAGCTCGCTCAGTTTTTTGTGTTTGTGCGTGTGCTTTGCTTGCACAGCACTGATTTTTGGAGGAGGAGGAGAGTGTTACCAATCTCAAAATACTAATTCCACAGTAGAAAACACTCGTGCAAGTTTCGCGCGGATTTTAATCCGTTTCCCTCCTTTCGCACCAAAAAGTCACTCGATCCTGATGATCATGTCCAAGCTTCAACGCAGCGGTGCCCTCGATACTATGGAGAATTGCGCATTCAATCACACGAGATGCGAGGTTCAGTGCAATCCGGAAAATCAAAATGAGCGAGAGAATCGCGTCTACTCGGCATTGCCAACCGCGGAAGACTGCGCAAAGTCCGGGAGTAATCGATCCGTTGCGACCAACGAAACGACGCGATTGACGCGTGATGACGAGGCGGACGATCCGGGTAAGCGTAATCGCGGTCCGGAAAAACTCGTCCGATTCGCCGTCCCGGTCACGACGAACGCGAAGTCGCGGGCGAGTGACTTTCACGTCCTCGGATGTGGGAGCGAGCTGTTCGAGATAAAAGTATGCGTAGAACGATGTCGCGATGTTCGTCGGCTGAGGGCGTCAACGAACTCTGGTACATCGAGCGATGATAATCCGATCAGGAACATGTGGCTATCCTACCGATTTATTGGAACCATCGTCCAAAGCGATATACTCTCCGATGACAATTCCATTTCGATGATGAATACTTTTCGAATACAGTGCTCGTTGTCGGAGCTAGTGCGTTACTTCAATGACGGGAAGAATGCTACATTGAAAATTCACCTGTGCACGGAAGGAGAGGTGCTGGGCACCTCTTTTGTTGATTTACGGCATTTGATCGCTCCCGATTATGTGTCCGAGGGAAGGGTTACGCAAAATGAATACAACATCAAACTACGCAGTACCGATGCTTCGAACGTAGAAGACGACAAGGGGAATAGTCATCCTTCTCCTCCTCGTATCGTTGTCAGATTATGCATCGATCGTAGCTCCGCAATTGATGCCGCCGATGATTCCGAACCGTGCCCAGCGTGGTTGCGAACTACCGCTGCTGTATCTTCGTCCACGTCTTCTCAAACGGTTGCAATGGAATGTGATGATAAGAATACCTCTCCTGGAATAAGAGGAACAGCTGAGAAAGATTTAAGCGAACAGAATAACGAAGAGGCAGAGCTGTCGATGAGAGAAAGGGAATTATACCAAGCAAATGCATCTCTCGAAAGGAAGCGTTGCGAATGGGAGCAATGGAGGTACCGACAGGAAGTAGAATGGCAGGAAAAACTTCGACTCAAGGAAGACGCGATGCTGAAAGTCGTCGAGGAACGCGCGCGTATTATTGAACGAGAGAGATTGAGTTCCCTCGAATTATCAAAGAACGAATATGAAAAGTTGGAAGCCAGGCTTCGAAAAGTGCTCATCGATGTGGAGGCGAAAGAACGGCAATTGAAAGACATTGAACTTGGATATCAACATGAACGTAAGAGAAGACTGGCTGAGTTGGAATCGAGAGAAAAGCTGATGAAGGAAGAATTGAAGCATTCCATTGAAATCGAGGTATGATCTCAAGGTGCTATTTCTGCCTGTGTTTTATTTATCTAAGTACTGATAAAACTTTTTTACCTCCACGAGCAAGCGAGCCAAAACAAATGCAGCAATCGAGCAAGCCATCGTTGCTAGGAAATCGATGGCTGCTGCAAACAAGAAATTGGATCAGATGGTATCCGAAATGGATCGGCTACGCGAGCAATACAGAACAACACCGGAATATACCCTGCTACACAAGTTAGCCGAACTCACGGGGCAGCTCGCGGATAGCGAAAGACGAATCGAAATATTGAAAGCGGAGAAGAATCAAGTGAACTCTGAGAAGGAGCAATTTCGATCGAATGTTCATAAATTGGTATGTTGGCCGCCTTGTAGATTTTGGGCAAAGATACCATTGAAGATCTTATTCACTGACAGCCTACTGTGTCTCGCAGGCAAAAGCACTCCGGCTGGAGCGAAAGAAGGCTGCTAAAAAGAGAGAATTCAACAATCAGCAAGCTCGCCTTAGCTACGATACAAATGAAAAGTCATTCGTGCTGGGTTGTGGGCAAGCCGAAGTACAGCAAATCTTGTCGGACCTATACAAAATATCACAACTCAAAGGGCGGTCTATGGTTACAAAAGGCGATTCCTCTGACAATCAGGATGGCGGTACGTCGCACGACAACAAGTTACATCCAACGCCAAGTGCGCAACCGTTACGCCCGTGTTTCGGGTATTCGTATGGGATGCAACCACGAATTGCATCGGATGTTGTAGATTTAAGTGGTATGCTAGCATCTCCGGGGTGATTCACACAATTAGTAATTCTGTAGCCAAATACTTATACTGCTTATCCTGGCTTTTGGATCAAGTATTGTCTGGGCCTCTATTGTTGTGAAAAATTACATATGGGTGTGTACTAGTTCGCGCAACCAGACGTTAGCATCGTCTAAATTGTCGAATCGATACCGGCATCAACCTCACTGACATCATTGCCGTCATCGCTGTCTCCATTGTCATCGTCATCGTACAGGAAGGTCAGAACGTTTGGAACAACAATTTTAACCATTGTAATGGAATCAATACGACACTGCAACTTCATTTTTCTACTGAGAGTGTCATTGTTCTACGTAGTCACACTGTTCGGTCATTTTCGATTTCCAGATGGCAAGAATACACCGTCCGACACGCGGCAAAAACTTCACGCGGCACAAGCAATAGAGTGGGCTTAAACTCCGAGCGGAGGGGTGGGGCGGGGGTGGGACCGGGGCCAAACCTGCGTGTCGGTGTGACAGCCCTTGTGTTGCCACCTGAATTTCTGTTTTGTGGTCTTAAGTTTTGCCCCCGGTGCCTCGCTAAGAACAGCGGGGACTGCTTCATCGCTAAAAGATGTGGCTCGGCACCTTCCTTTGACCCTCTATCACAAATCACATCCGGTATCCGCTCCCCGCCCCGTTGACTTCCTCAGATTAGTTTTTTCGGAGAGGAGCGGGGCGCGGGGGGGAGAGAGACAGGATCAGTCAACGCAGTACCAGGCCCAGCGTAGAGGTCTACAGGGGCGAAATCGGGGTGAAAATCCCGTTTTCGCCCCAGAAACGCGCAGGTTTCGCCCCAAAAATCACCCCAACGAGCTCGGGCGAGCTCGGGGCGAATTCGGGGCGTGTCATAGTGTCCAACCGCTTTGTCACAGCAAATGTCGCACCCTGGTTCGGCCCCGCCCCCCCCCCCCCCCAACCCCCCCCCTGGGGTTTTAACCC
>JALLBA010001167.1:0-11108 GCA_036939675.1 Cyclostephanos invisitatus
CCTCTTAGCTGCGCCACATTCGTAGCAACCAACACGATGGTAACGATTCGTGACACTAAATAGTTGGCCCTGTTGAGATAGCGCCATTCGGATTGGTCGACTCTTGTAGGCATGTCCGGAGAGACAGCAGCCCTGCTTTCGAACTATTAAAATATCTAGATTTATTGATGCAAAGGCAACGCATAGGCGAACCTCCTTGGCCAATAAGCCATTTGGACTTTCCACACACCCTCTCAATTTACTCTCTTAGCTGAGCCACGGCCCAAGAGCCACAGTCAGAATAATAGTTGACGCTCAAAAAGGGTAACAATTGAAAATGCTATGGGGTCATCGTTCCGCGTTGTCCTCACCCTGCATGATTACGACAATTTTATCTTCGGCCGCGGAGATACCGTGTCCGTGACGGAAACGTCGTCGTGGACGTGCTCGCCTCCGTGGAGTCGGGACTGCGGCCATTGTCGACATAAACATAGGAGTAATCGGCTCTCCCCTCTCCTTCGGCTACGGCCGCGTCGCATGACTATTCCAAGATAGCAGTCTCGATACTACAATACATCGTGGAAAGCAATGCACCGCATCGCTTGTCCGCGACCGTCATCGTATCATCAGCCGTCGGCCGTCGTCTTCCGCCGTGGTCGGTAGTCGTTGTCGTCCTTGTCACCCGCCGGCTTATCTTCAGCCACGACTACGACCGTCATTTTCAGTCCGGAGTCAGCCGCTGCAGTGGCCGTCGTTGGGCCGTCCCGGGGGATGATGACGGGGAGAGGAGGGTCGGTAGGGCGGACGACATGGTGTCATCAAGGAATTGATTGTTGTGGCGCTGTGTGCAAGCCGGCAGTACCGGTACCACACACAGTACGTAGCAGATAATAAGCACAGAAACACTCCTCGTCATTGTCTCAAGTATCGCAAACATGGTTCGCTCTGACATTCCAGGGACCGCCCCCTCGGCAACCTTATTATACATTGGCGATAAAGTAAGAATCGAGGGCCTGGTCACGGCGAAGCAATACAACGGCCTACAGGGTCTCGTCGTCGGCGACGTCGATAACCAAACGAACAGGTGCGACGTGCGTTTCCGACACGATGGCATTGGCAGGGTCGTGTCGATCCACAAACGTAATCTCGTCCTGGTCCATAGGCCGAAGACGTTCAAGAAGTACGAAGAGATAGTGGTTCCCGGTGTTGCTACCCCTGACGGCAAGCCTTTGATGATGCACCGCTCCGTGGTGCAGTTTGGCCCCAAATGCAGAATCGATGCGCTAGTGGAGCAGAACGAGATCCTGCTGCGCGAGTTTGAACAAGTCGCTACGAATGAGATGACAAAGTCCATCATCGCTAAGTGGCATGAACAAAAGTTCTTCGTTCGTTTCGTAAACGGAGACACGCGCGATAGTTACCAATTAAATATTCAAGTGGTATCTCTAAAACATGCGATGGAGAACATCGATGATTGGACTGTTGATTGGGACCTGAATCTGACGCACGAGGAGACTCAGCTTGTGCAATGCCCCGCATGGCGTCTGTGGTTTCTTGAAGTTGGCAAAGATGTTGAAAATGAAGTGATTGGAACTCAATCTTTTTACGAAAAAGCATACGATACCAATAAGGACACCAGCTCCATCCTCGAGAAGTGGAAATCCCGCACAGCGCCATTCATTCGATTCATGAACGGCAACCGGCAGGATTGCAGCTCTGGAAATTTTGCTGTGGTTTCACTAGATGACGCTATCGATCACATTAACGACTGGAATGTGGATTGGGACATCGATCTTACGCCCGGAGAGGTCGAACTCGTCAGAGATCCTCTCTATCAAAAGTTATTCCGCATCTGGCGAGCGGAATTCGCTCAGAGATCAGAACCCGAGATCCGTCCCGCATACATGGACTGGTGTGCCACCTACGGGAAAGTGCCAAGCGAGGCCAAGTTCGCTATCTTCAAGGAGAGCTACGAAATATATGAGAAATACTCTGGAATTAAAGAAAAATTGAACAAGGCGAATGCTGCCGAGACCGAGTATGTACCCCATTCCCTTGAAATGATCAATATAAACGCCGACGTGAGCTGTGCGGAGTGGTGCGTTATGATCGATCGATTTGGGGGAGAGAGGTGGCTGCCTCGATTGGAAAAGGATGCCAGTGATGCCTACCGCCTCTGGTATCACAAGCACCATAAAGAACCAAGCGATGAAAAGTTCACTGCCTTCAAGCTGAACTACATGTGGGAACTTATCAATGCTGCCATGGCGGGGGAGCCATACGAGTGCATGGCTTTCTACTTGGATAATAAATACATGGACATGACCGAAGTGGAGTTGGCTGCGATGAGAGACGTCAGTGAAGATGAGTAAGAGATGTCCACGCGATTCAATTCCATCCTGTGTCACTTTCATAGCGATTTACCAAATTGCAAGGAGTCCACATTGCGTTATCTTTATGGACACCTTTGAGAGGGCGCCCTTCGGAAGGACATTGGTTGCTTCTTGCGCGAGGCAACACCAGTTTGACAGCACCGCTGCGTACATATTTGTAAGGTATTAGTAACATATCTCTAGATAATGTCAAAAAAAAACGCGAACCTCCTTGACTAATAATCAATTTGGACTTTCCACGCGGTCTTTCGTTGCACCCTCTTAGCTGCGCCACATTCGTAGCAACCAACACGATGGTAACGATTCGTGACAATGAATAGTTGGCCCTTTTGAGATAGCGCCATTCGGAAGAAGATTGGTCGCTTCTTGTGGGCAACTCCGGAGAGACAGCAGCCCTGCTTTCGAACAATTAAAATATCTAGATTTATTGCCACAAAGGCAACGCATAGGCGAACCTCCTTGACCAATGAGCCAATTGGACTTTCCACACGCCCTCTCGATTCACCCTCGTAGCTGAGCCACGGTCCAAGAGACACAGTTAGAATTATCGACAGACGTTAATTGACGCCCAAAAAACGTATCAATTGAAAATGCCACGGGGTCATCGTTCCGCGTTGTCCTTGCCTTCCACGATCACAATGATATCTTCGCCCGCGGAGATCCCGTGTCCAAATCTGATATCGCTCATCCTGCCCCATCTACTCGGGACGGAAACGTCGTCGTGGACGTGCTCGCCTCCGTGGCGGCGGGACCTCGGCATCGTCATCATCAACCGTCGGCCGTCGTCTTCCACCGTGGTCGGTGGTCAGCCACGGCTGTGACCGTCATTTTCAGCCCTCGTCGTTGTCAGCCGCTGCAGCGGCCGTCGCTGGTCCGCCCCGGGGGATGACGACGGGGGGGAGGAGGGTCGGTAGGGCGGGACGACATGGTGGTCATCATGGAAGTTATTGTTGTATTTGCAGTGAACCGTCGTTTGTCAGCCAGGCGCCATCGTCGTCATTACCGGCCCCGTTTATGTCGTCATTGCCAGCCATGTGGCCATCAGCACTGCCATCATCGTCGGGCTTCGTGGGACAAGCCATGTCATCGTCCACCCGCCGGCTCATATTCGGCCACGACTGTAACCGTCCTTCTGCGGTTGATGATGTTTCGTTGTGTCATCTCCACAATTCCATGGCCACCACCGTAATAGATGTCCAACGCGCGATCGAGGGAATAGGACCTCGAGAGCTACCCCGTCGAACGATCACAGGGGGGGGGGGGTCGTCGTATGCATCGTCGCATTCCATGAGAGCGTCGTCGTTTGTCGCTCGGCCGTCGTCATCGACGTCGTCGTCTACTTTTTGAGGTCGTCATCGTCGACCCGCGGGAAGTACAACGCATGGGAGCATTTCGCGGTCGGTCTGGTGGCACATCGCGATATGCACGGTCATGTGCCGGCGTCGTTCGCGATACCCCATAGCGACGGGACGTGGTACGAGCATAAGAATGCGATGATGACGGAGTAGCGTCGCGAACGTCACGACGTCACGACTCACAACCGTCTCCTGGCCGACGTGCGCCCACGGGCCATTGGGGAGCATGGTCCAACGGATGAGATTGCGTCGCATTTTCCTCTCTGGAAGTGGGATCGATGGAACGTCGTGATCGCCGGCCCCGGTTATCGTCTCATCGATGTTTTTTGTATCCTCATGCCCTCTCCCGCCAAAACGTGTCAACTCCGCGGGGAGAGAGAACGAATAAGACCCGAATCGGAGTTTCAGAGCGGCCCACGACCGTGAGACGAGATGAGAGATGATGGTCTCTCCATCGATCGGTGCTCATAAAAATCAGCAAAGCCATCCCGCAACATCCACTGCCAAGTCACCGCTCCTACCATCCTTTTCCTATCGAAAATGAATCGCCTTGTCGCCAGCCTCATCGTCGTCATCACATTGACGGTCGCCCCATCGTCGTCATCCGCCCTGCTCTTCTCGCCGTTGCTCCTGACCTCCAACCCTTGGGGCGTCCCCGAACAACGTCGTGCGACCTCCTCGAACTTACCGACTCCGCCGATACCCCAAGTCGAGAGTTCAACGACGATGCGCAACTTTGACCACGATGACGATTTGATGAGATACAAGCACGAGCTAATGTCGGATATATACGAGAAGTCGCTGAATCGAGGATTCGTCGGCGGCCGGCCGGGTCAATTGAGAATGCAATGAAGACTTCGGAGTCGGACTCCGAGGGACCCCCCTATTGTAAATATCCCGTGAACACAAACCATATAGAGAGTAGAAATACGATAGACGCAAGCCAATAGAGAAGAGATGACATACAGACGTGCACGACGCACCTTAGAGAAAATAAACTAATCATAGAGCAGCAAACCATCCAATTTTAGTAGTCATACAGGATTAAGAACATGCACGACACTTGGTCGCGACGATTCAGCTTTATCAAAGACGGCGATAACGTTTGCTGAGCAATCACATTTTAACCATTGTCGATTACCGATATCGAATAAGCCCTGTTCCATCTTCCGACCTGCGTGCAATAATGACCAGTCCAGTGCCCAGCCAACCAATGCCTGAATTCCACATCCCAGCGATACCACGCCGTGCTCGGGGACATGATACCAATAGCGGCAATTTCTCATGTGCATGCACGTTCATTACCGCGATGGCCGGCGCACAACCACTCACGGCGAGAAGCCCTACACCATCCCCGTGCAGTGCGGACTCCCCATTGTCGAAAATGAAGAAAAAAAATTACGAGCGCGCCAATTTCACTGTCATTGTGAACCCCGCCCGCGCCGCCCCGCCCGGGGAAGGAGGAGAACGACCGACGCCGCCGACCAAAATGGCGACGCAACGACAACCGCCGCCGCCGCCGATCCGACGTCGCACTAGGAAGATCCGAACCCTACCCAAGGAGGTGGTCGATCGGATAGCCGCCGGGGAGGTGGTACAGCGTCCGGTGAGCGTCGTTAAGGAGCTCATCGAGAATAGCCTCGACGCCGACGGGTGAGTTTTTTTTTTCATCATCCACGATGAACGATGCCCTTTCGCCTTTGTTTTTTTCGACCATGCCACCCCACCGCCGCGCCCCTAAAACGACATCCGTTGCGGCCATAATCTGTTCTTTCGATCATATTATCGCCGAAAATGATGATGAACGATGATAGGACGCAAATAGACGTGCAGATCCAACGGGGAGGACTCGATGCCATAACCGTATCCGACGATGGCATCGGCATACCTCCCCGCGACATCCCATTGGCATGCACGCGCTTCGCCACCTCGAAGTTACTGCACGTCGACGACCTCAAGTCGATACGGACCTTCGGCTTTCGCGGCGAGGCCCTCGCAAGCGCGTCGATGGTCGGGAGGGTGTGCATCACGAGTCGGGTGCGTTCGCACCTCCCGCACCATGACGACGACGATGACGAGGGCGGGGACGATGTGCCGATGCGCGATTGCGCGTACAAGATGCACTACAGGGACGGTGGACCCGATCGACGATCCCACCCCGACGACAGGCCGGTGCCGTCCGCGGGACGGGAGGGCACCGTGGTTTCGGTGCGGGATCTGTTCCACAACGTCCCGTCGAGACGACGGGCGTTGGAATCCGGCGGGACGAGGGCCGAGAGGGAGGAGTACGATCGCGTCCTCGCCGTCGCTCAGCGGTATGCCGTCCACGAGGCGGGGAGGGGGGTGGGCTTCCTCTGCAGGGGGGGCGGGGGGGGGAAGAAGGGCAAGGGCGGATTGCTGGGAGGTGGCAATCGAACGGACCTGAACACGCAGAGCCTGACGAGCGTCAGGTCGATACAGGAGAGGAGGAAGGGGGGAAGGATATCGTCATCGATCGAATCGCGAATGCGGCATGATCGGCCATCCGATGCCACGGACGAGGAAAGTTTCGCGGCGACGAAGGATGTCATCGGTCACGTTTTCGGCACCGCCGTAACGCGAGAGCTTCTGCCGTTCACGGCCGGGGATGGGGACGTGGAGTCTGTTGGCTCGGCAGCACTGGCGGCGATGGTACGACACAAGAAGAAGATCGGGGAGTCCTTGGTGACAAACGCGACGAATGGGATGGATGAATCGAATGTATCCCACGAGGGAATCAGAGCGTCGAATGACGGTTCGAACGTTGCAAATACTACTCTCTTGGAAGAGATGATGATGATGGGAGCGACGGAAATGCCACTCACCCACGAGACGAACGATTTATCCGATAATGACGATCGGGGTCGAATGCCCAACGCACAAATTTCCGAATTCTCCTTCGCATATCGTGCGAAGGGCGCGATAACCAACGGATCCTATTCCGCGCCCAAGAATTCCTCTGCCTTCCTCCTATTTATCAACGACAGATTGGTCGAAAGCTCATCAATCCGTCGCGCGGTTGAGTCGGTCTACGCTGACACCTTGCCCAAGGGCGGGAAGCCGTTCGTGTACCTGTCGTTGGAACTCCCGGGTCCGCATGTCGACGTGAATGTGCATCCCACCAAACGAGAGGTGGCCTTCCTGCACGAGGATCGTTTGTGTGACGCGGTGTCCAGGGCGGTACGGAATGCGATCGGGAACGCCACGACGAGCAGGACTTTCACCGTCGCCAATGCGGGGAGGTTATTGCCGCGGGAGGAGGACGATGAGAAAAAAGACGGAAGGAGTCGGTTGAAGCGGATGGCTGCGGCAATGGCGACATCATCAGAGGAGAATGATGATTGTGAGGATTCGTTAGTTGCAGCGGAATCTGGTGACTGTCGTAATGCTTCCTCTATCGAAAATTTTGGCGTCGCTGCCCAAATTCTTGAGCAATCAAAATCAAGCTGTGAACAAGTTCAATATGAAAACAAAACCCCGAAAAGGCTCGAGCCAGTAAAGGAAGCGAACAAGTCTGCAACTAGACTTCCGTATGATCCCTCCCGACTTGTTCGTACCAGTCGAGCATTCCCCGTGGGGGCACTGGAACCCTTTTTGGTTCAAAAAGAATCAAAAGATAGCGACGGTGGTGAAATTGCGGGTCCCCCCGGAGATACATCGAGTCAAACGAATCAGGTCGCGACCACTACTATTAAGCACAAACCGGGATGTCCATCATATACCAGTGATGCATCGGGGCAGCAGGTGGATATGAGCTTGCCAGGCGCTTTCGCGTTGGCCATTTGCCGGTGCCAAGTCGAACGATCGGAATCCTTACCTCCCGTTGCCAACAACTTCGAGGTGATGAATCCTAAAAACGATAATACGCTAGTGCGCCCGAAGAAGATCACCCCAACCCAATGCAATTACGAGTCGATCGGCAATCTGCGTGATGATGTCGTCAACTTGAATCATCAAGGTTTGAATGAAATGCTCCGCGGATCGACCTACATCGGCGCAGTGAGCCGCAACCGTAGTCTCATCCAGTCCGGTGTCGACCTATTCATGATAAACCATCGAGAACTGGCCCGTGAAATGTTTTATCAGATTGCATTACTAAAATTTAATGGCATGCCCATGGCCAAGCTGGGTGGCGAAGGCGTCGATGTAATTGCCGTCATTGGCCAAATGCTCCAGTTTGAGGAGGACCTTAATTCCTCTCTCACTTCCGGTGGTGATACGCTTGATGATAGTTGCACGGTGAAAGTGAGCAAGACCAATGCCGACTTGGCAAGGCAGGCCTCGACGTGCCTTGCGGAGAGGTCTCCTATGCTTAAAGAGTACTTCGGAATAAAGCTTGAGATGATAAAGGTATATAATAGTCGGCAGAAAAAGCAGGTCGAGTCACTTCGCGTCACGGGATTGCCAATCCTGTTCGAAGGGCATTCACCACAACCGCACGGCCTTCCTCTCTTTTTGCTTCGCCTTGCAACGGAAGTAAATTGGGCAGAAGAGCAGGCTTGCTTTAAGGGTGTTTGCGCCGAGCTTGCATCATACTATTCGGAACTACCATTAACACATTCCAACGAACTAAGCGATACTGCTTCAAACAGCAACGAAGATACACGAAGTTCTGGGAACTATGAATTTATTGACAACGAGGCTAAGAGCTATGTCAGGCATACTCTTTTCCCCGCGATTAGTTACCTCCTCCTGCCCTCCCGTTATCTCGCCGACTGTGGCGCCGTTATCAAACTTGCCAATCTAAATAGTCTTTATAAAGTTTTCGAAAGGTGCTGATTTGCTATTTGCCATTGAGCAATCCCCCTAACTCTATATTACGACAATTATTTTGAACTAGTTGCCATCCAGTAAAATACGGATATTTTTTGCTTTCTCCTCCTTCACCATCCGGAGTGAAAAGGAAAGGTGAGAACTGAACGACGTATCCGCGCTAACCCTTGTAAGCGCCCGATCGTATCAAATTCCCTCCTCTTGCAGAAGGGATGAATGTTGTTTTCCCGTCGTTGCCTGTATCAATGAGTTCCAACAAGTATGAATAGGAATGCCTTTGCACTTTCCCATTTATATGACGGTAATAATCCTGACTTGGAGACATAGAGTCCCCGAGTTGCATTCTTCAGATCGGCCAATTGTCGGAGCGCTTTGGCACGCTCATGACCCATTGTCTCTCGTGTCTCCTCAAAGAGACACTGAATTGCATCAGTGTCAACATAGGTAGCATGATTCTTGGAGGTGTGACAAAGGAATCCTTCGTGATTGATGTTCCTTGTATAAGTGACCACCTCCGTATGTAGCATGCACGTGTTGCCACGTGTAGTGCACCACCAGTGGTTTGTACGTACCATCCAGCTGTATCGCATATATGATACGTAGGTAGAATTCTCTTCACCACATCATCCGAGAAAAGATCGATACCCACAATAATCCACATTGAGAAAGTGACCTGAAAAATGGGAGATGTCTCCTAGCTTACTTTCGAACCATATGGCCATGAACGATTCCATCGCAGTCCTTAGGAGTTCCATCCTTCACCCGGCAAAACTTGAATACATGTGTAGCCGGGAACGGACTAAGGAATTCAGTAGGATAATTTTTGTTCACTCGTGCCTGAAATATCTGGATGGTTTCTCCCACATAAAAGGCCACGCTGTAGTCATATTTGCCTAGAGTTTTCAGATTTTCTCATACTTTCTTCGCAAAGGCAAGCACATGACTGTCGACGCCACTCAATTCATTGAGATTATCGAGAAGCTCGATCCACTCCTCCTTTATTAGGCAGATGATCTTCAGGTACAAACTCACACGCACACTTGAATACTCCGCGTAGACTTCGAGACATTCACGAAAAATCTCTTCCACAAATTCCTCCGTGATGTCACTCCAATCCCTCACATGATCCAACTTCTCGAGAGTCTTGGGCGGAAAACTTGACAGGATTCTTACGTAGTCCTCGGTACGTAGATTGCTGTGATTGGTCACAGAGTCGAATCCCCTCATGTGTCTAGACTTCGAAGAACAGAGTAGGGAGTGCAAGTTTCCCGCTAGTTTCTGTAAAAAAGTCAGATCATGTCCGGCGTTCTCAACGAGGCTTTTGGGCCACCGTGCAAAAGGATCAAGCTCCACTCTACTTGTCACAAATTAGCCTGAAGATGGCCGGCTCTCATCGCACCGGCAGCCGTCCCGCTGACAACCCCATGAGCATCGACCTCTTTTACGGTCTGGGGACCAGGTACGTTGTCGCCATCGTCATTGTCCTTACCGTCATCGCTTGCGGACGTCAAGGGTGAGGTAAATAGACTTGGTCTGCTCTCCGATGATGTAAATGAGGACACGGGTGTGGGCAAGTCTCTGGTAAGTGGATTGTCATTTGAATTCCATGGAGTGAATGTATCGACATCGTTCTCACTCTCCGCTCTGTTCTTGCCTGCATCCTTCTTGCCAACAATCTTGCTGCTCTCGTCAGACACTCGACGAAGGGGCTCGGCCGACCACCATGGAGAAGTGGCCGCTACGCTGGCATTCTCGTCGGCCTTCTGCTTGGAAAACTTCATCCTAGACTTCAAGGTGAATGATTTGTCCGAGTCCTCATCCGCACGCGCGGTCGAACGAGCGCCGCCGATCGCGGGTATCGCGGGTGCGTCGTCGATCGCGCCACCGCATCCCATCCCGGGCACGGTCGAACGAGCGCCGACGCATCCCGTTGGACGAGCGCGTCCCGGCTCAAGTCCCCCGAGAGCGGTCGACCAATCTCTGCCTCCGCATCCCCGCTCGAGACCCCGGGAGCGGTCAAAAGAGTGCTGCCGCTGGGGCGAACCGACTCGGGTCCCCTGAGTGCAGTCAGACGAGCGCGATCGGACGACCACCGTGGAGAAGCAAAAGTGAGTACATCGTCATCGTCCAAGATTTCGATGACCTCGCGAACCTTGCCCTCGTATTCGCTTTTGTTGCTCCTCTTCGACCTGCGCGCCTCGTTGGCGATGGCCTTGCACGCGCGCACTTCAGAATCACTCTTCCTCGTAAAAATCCAACCGGGCGAGTCGGGAAAAGTGAGCCTGGCATCGTTGAGTGCCTTTCTTTTATTTGCTTCAGAGGCAGCTATTAACATGTTTCCATACATTGTTTTTCTTTGTTTGCAGGTTGGCAATGCGAAAATAACGGAGTGTAAGAGGGGGGCAGGGAAAAAAAGATACCTCGACACAGATACCGCGCGCACCGCATGGCTCACCTGATAGAGCAACTAAAATAAAGCAACAATCAACCGACGTTGAATGAATGAGGTGAGAATGAATTTGTTACATTTAAAAGCATTGGGTGGCTGCCGAAATTCGTCTAAACGGTTTAGACCCGATTTAGACCGGTC
>JALLBA010001168.1:0-11101 GCA_036939675.1 Cyclostephanos invisitatus
TCCGCCACGACATCCGGCGCCACGGGGATGTTTTTCGGGCGTGTGCGGTGATCACGCAGCTCGCCATCGAGCATGGTGAGCCGCTCTTCTCGGTGGAGTACGGAGATTAGACATTAACACGTAGTTATACATTATTCATATTAAATACCATGGTTATTCTATCGATTCAATGCATTCAAATGATAATAAAGAAGAATACAATATTAGGAGGGAGCATAGATAATATTGTGAGGAGAGGATGGCGCGAGGCCTGGACAAGTTATGGGGGGAAGCCCGCCAATCCCTCAGCCTCACTCAAGCGCTCTTTTCAAGCGCGCGAAAAAAAGGCACTCAATCGCTCTTTTCAAGAGCGCGAACAAAAAGCACTCACATGCTCTTTTCAAGCGCTTCCTACTTATCGTCATATTGCCCTCCGTCAAGTTGATCAAGGACCGGATATTTGGTCATTGTTCGGGGTTGACGACTGTGGTTCTTGGTGATGGGCTGGACGAGATACGGCTGGCTGCATCTACACAATGCACATCGCTCCAAGGCATTGTTGTACCCTGCACCGTCAAGGCGATCAAGGCTGCGGCATTCAGGAAATGCACAACGTTGACCACTGTGACTCTTAACAATGGGCTGGAGGAGATTGGGAGGCGGGCATTTTGGAAATGTGAAAACCTCTTACGCATTGCCATATCCCCCACTGTCTAGGTGATCGAGTATCAGGCATTCAGGGAGTGCTCACAGTTGAAAAGAGTTGTGTTCTGCAACGAAATTGAAGAGTTTGTGACGTGCGAGGCGATGCGAGGTTGGTGGAATCGGGATTTTCATAGATAGCCTCTGGGTACATATTGCGTTTTACGTCGATGTAATATGCTAGAGCGCTTGGGTGCTGTCCCATTACCATTTCAGGCCGATATCTATGAAATGCTAAAATGCATTCCATCCAAGTCTGCCGGGGTTTCGAATGCTCACCCTGATTCTATTAACTCAAAGCTTACCTTATACGACTTATTGATCGAAGTTTCGCCAGTATTGGAGCTAGCCATATGGAAATCAAGAAGTACCCAGACATTTATCCAGGGCGATGATGTTATGTTGAATATTCTTTCCTACGTTA
The DNA here is from genome assembly GCA_036939675.1 of Cyclostephanos invisitatus. Taxonomy (NCBI): domain Eukaryota; phylum Bacillariophyta; class Thalassiosirophyceae; order Thalassiosirales; family Thalassiosiraceae; genus Cyclostephanos; species Cyclostephanos invisitatus. The sequence continues at coordinate 1,106 of JALLBA010001168.1, forward strand.
TTTAACTGATGGCAATCTATTAATTATGATTATGGTCTTACTCTCCAACTGTGTAACTTACACAACCCCAACATAAAAGAACTTAGGTGAGGGAAAGGGAGGGGCGCGAAGGGTGGGTGGGGCAATCGCAAGGGGGAGATAGGAGAGGGAGAGAGAGAGGGAGGGAGGGGGATACAGAGAAGAAAAAGATAAGGATGGTGGGGGGGTTGATCGTTGGATGTAACTTCTGTTGATATTTCGTTTAGGGAACTACTGATGAACCCTGCATCTTTATTAGAATTTTTTCATGAATCGACACGTTCACAACACTAGTAGAGCAGGATCAATGATAACTGACGAAAGGAAAGAGAAAGAGATGGCGGGGCTGAATGGTGTCTTCGATATTGGCTGTGCATAAGAGAGATCGTTCTCCAATTCGAAGAACGTTTCGCTCCGTGGGAGGGGATTGCGATCGCCTGCTCAGACACACCTGGCGAAACCGGCCCACTTGGACATCTCAAGTCAACGTCGAGCGTGTCACATAGGCTTTACTCCTTTTCTCCATTTGGGCAAAATAAATCTTTCTTACCACGAATTCATGTAAATATATGAAATGATCGGGGAGGAATCTTCTTCAAGTCGGTCGGCGATCTAGGCTCGATTTCTCGGAGTGTATCAAACCCGTGTCCATCATCGTCGAATGGATCGGAATATACCCTCCTACTACCGTATCCCTTAGCGTCGGGGGGGCGATAACCCCACCTCTGGAGGATATTGGGGTCCTCGTGAGGGTTTCGCTGGACGAGCCTACACCTGACGCCGCACCGGATGACGCTACCGTCGGAAGTAGCGTACCACCGGAGACTCCTTCGGGCGTCCCGTCGGAATCAACTGGTGTCGGTATCGTCGACATAGTGGCCGTGCCAGGAATGGTTGGGGGAGATGTGCCGCCTAAGCCTCCTCCCGACTCCCCACCAGAAGCGGCTACCGTCGGAGGAAGCGTGCCACCACCCGAATCAGCTGCCGTCGGCGTCGTCGTCGCAGAGTCCGAGCCAAGACTGGTTGGGGGAGTTGTGGCGCCGGATCCTTCAGAAGATTCTGATGGTGTTGGCACTGTCGTTCCTGCAGGCTCACCAGATGGTGGTGCCGTTGGTAGCAGTGCTGCAATGTCGGATCCTGTGGGTGTTTCCGTCCCTGGGGACTCGTCAGATGATACTGGTGGCGTTGGTACCGAAGTTTCCCCGGACACGTCGGTGGTTACAGGTGTTGGTGCGGGAGAGGAGTCGCCATCATCTGGACAAGTTACAGTATCAGCTGGTAAAGCCTATATTGTGCGAGGGCAATTGCAACGGGATGAGACTACACCGGATAGCAAGAACATACTTAAAAACTCAAAAACGTACCCCAGCAATGCCGGCATCCTGAATGCTTTCCTCGAAGCCGCTACGGATCGCCTCCTCAACCTCATCGGGATCGTCACCTGCCTCCAAAGTTACGGTTATCGTAGAGGTCACTTTCATGCACGTGGAGCCCGAAGGACATGAATCGAGTACGTCCTCGATATTGGAGATGACGACGGGATTCGTCTGCGTGTAGTATACCAGCAGTCGAGAGCGTTGTTGTAACTGCTGCCCTGGGTCGTTTGAGGAATGGCGCCCATTGCGTAGCCCGGATCGAAGCACAATTAAGCCACGACGGCGGCGACCATTAGAATCAGTCCGGCCCGGAAATTCATCCACACGAGTTCGCAATCCATAGAAGATATCAGGAGAAGTATTTGCGCTCGGATCCTCGCCTGCTGCTTTGTTATGGACAGTAACACCACGAAGGTAACTCTCCGTCAAGGCGTTTGAACCAGAGCGATTTGTACCCGAACCTCTTTCCGACGGTTCACTGGAAACACCAGTCGTCGACGCCGTCGACGTCGTCGACGTCGCGGTCGTTACGAGACCCGATGGACTCAACGTGCCGCCCGAGCCTCCTCCTGACGCTCCACCGGAAGGGGTTACCGTCGGAGGAAGCGTGCCACCATCCGAAACAGCCGCCGTCGGCGAAGTGTCTGTGCCAGGGCTGGTTGGGGGAGATGTGCCGCTGGATACTTCAGAAGATTCTGACGGTGTTGGCACTGTCGTTTCCGCAGACTCGCCAGTTACTGTTGGTGGTGGCGTTGGTAGCAGTGCTGCAATGTTAGATGCTGTGGGTGGTTCCGTCCCTGCGGACTCGTCAGATGAAACTGGTGGCGTTGGAAACGACGATGCCCCGGCTATTGGCGAGGTTGTCGATCCCGTCACTAAGGTGTTTCCGGGGCTTGGTGCGGGAGAAGAATCGTCGTCCCGGGGGTACGTGCTATTCAATATATTAACTAAAATCGCTTCGGTAGCAAGTACGAAGCCCTCCGTGAGTGATATGCCACCGTTGCCGCTCATGACGTCCTCAGCCGTCACGCCGCAATCCGAGTTGTAATCGTATTGGATCTCGATTGTCAGGTCCGTTGATGTGAAAGCGATGGTAGGCAATGATGTTGAAACTGCAATGACAGGTGAGGACGTAGGGCTCACTGTAGCCGTACCAGCTGTAGGCGATATCGTCGGAAATACAATCGTAATCGTAGGACTGGATGTCTCCAAAACAGAAGCAACGGGTGGGGCGGTCTCAACCGTCGGCGAAATTGTTGGAAACACTACCAGAGGCGTAGGGCTGGGAGTTTCTGCAACTGGAGACATTGTGGGAAATGGTTCCGCCGCTGTTGGGCTATCAGTCTCAATGACCTCCTCCGTTGGCGACAGCGTCGTCGCCACAGCGGTCGGGCTGTCGGTCTCAACGATTTCCGTGGGCGATAGCGTCGTCACTTCAACACTAGGACTCGCCGTCGGAATGACAGTCGAGGGAGTATCCGTCGGAATGACAGTCGAGGGAGTATCCGTCGTGGGGGCGATGGTCGTTGGCAAAATGGTCGTGGGCTCGTCGGTTGCGGAAACGCTGGGCTCGAGAGTGGTGGGAGAACTGGTCGAGGGCGCAATAGTAGGCGCGGTGGTGACGATCGAAGCCGCGACCAAGAATTGGGGATACAAGTTATTCGCCTCGGCACAGAACAGACTAGAATACGCGTATTCCTCGTCGGTCATTTCCCCGAACAGCCCCGCGCTATCGTACACCACGATGTGCCCGTTATCGCCCTCGCAGCAACCGAAGTCGACGTCCAACAGAGGCTGCGTCCCAACCTCCCCATACGCGCACAAGCACGCAGTGCTGTGGAATAACATCGGAAACTCCAGTGGCAGCTCGGCGAACGTGTCTTGATCGGTGGAATCCAGCACATAACCGTAACGCGCCGAGTTGATGTAAAGGAATGCCATGTATTCGGACTTATCGAGCTCAAGATCCATGTTGGTATCTGCGAGGACTTGATCGAATGTACAATCGTCGAATTGCTCCGGGGTGAGTCCGGTGAGCGTCCGATATTCATCAGCATCGATGGAGAACTCGGACGGCGGATCAGCATTGACGGAGAACTCTCCCGTTCCGTCCCATCCTCCCAATTGCAATTGCCGGGAGTAGTCGCCGAGGAGACGGTGCTTTCGCTCTACCGCGTTGGGAGTGTAAAGCCTTGGGGTGGAAGCAGCAAGTGACGCATTGATTGTTGGCGAAGCGTTCAGGAGAATTGATGCCCATGATGCGAGGTAGAGCGGGGCGAGGGATCGACTGCTCATGATTATCCCGTTACCGTCGTAATTCAGCTCGTTCCGAAACCGAAGAGAGCGTAAAGTGCCACGATATGAGGATGTAGTTGTTGTCGATTAGTGGGGGTCCCGGATTTGCGTGGGGTGATTTTGAGGATAAGTCAAAGCCATCCAATCGCACGTCACTCAAGAGAACGCCAAAATCGTCCACAATTTTGACTGAGTGGCCATTTCTTGTGCGTGGGGGCAGTTGTGTGGTTTAAAGGGCGAGATTTCCAATTGTCATAAAAAAATCGGGAAGCAAAAACGAGATGGGAGCATTCCGATTACTGCCTTTTCGATCCTATCCGCCGTCCGTCAAATACTATTAGTAGGAGTATCAAGTAGATAGGAGTAGTTTTATCTCACATATCGTACGATACTTCCTACATGGACCCTTAAAATCAACCTTATCGTACGGGATAAGTGGCGCAACGTTTGAGTTAGAAATATTACGAGTACTATCCCTATTTTGGGGAACATTGGTTAGGATGTGCTTCACCATCATCTGAATTTCCAAGAGGTCTAACTAATGCATGACTGCCGTGATATTACATGTGATTCTTACAATAATTAATGCGGCCGCTATGAATCTACGTACTTTCGTACAAAGTAGTGTTTATATCGAGTGAGAACGAACACAACTCATGCATGAGTATGGATAGGAAGCCAAAGAATGAAATGTTTTTCGCACTTCATGTGGCATGATGTTTTTCGTTTTCTTCAGCGATTGCAAAAGTAGGGCGTTGAGAAGAGCATGGCGTTGGATTTCACCACGAACGAGCGAGAGTCAAGCTTGAACAAAAGGAACCTCTCATAATTTCAACAGGAGGAACCAATCCAACTAATCTCACACGCGCCTCACGTTGAGCAAACTTTACTACGACCATCATGAACCTTGTGTCTTGTGTGATCATCCTCACCTGCGTCATCATGGGAGCCGATTCAGAGCCGCACAGCACGGATCGGAAATCATCCAACGCAATTGGATCGAAGCCAACGAGCGCAAAGCAGGCGAAAACAGTGGTAAAGATTACCTCGAAGGTGGGTGGTTCATGTATTTGATGTTTTGGTTGTGTGTCGACCCATGCGCGGCGCTCAACTCAGATCTTCTCCTCCTCCCTATCTTTTCTATTTGGCTCCCCCTTCTCACACCCCACTCATCACTGGTAAAGTCTGAGAAAACCAGCAACTCTGGAAAATCCAGCAAAACAACATCATCCTCAGCAAAGTCCAGCAAATCCTCGTCAGACGTTCTTCTGGTTGAGCCTGATACACTATCCCCGACCGACATTACATTGCTAACAATCGAAGGTGAACCCGTTCCACCCACAAACATGCCTACTTTGAATGCTCTTGTCGAGTCCCTCTCTTATTGTACCAAAAAACAAAAGCCTTGTCCCGAGGAATCGACTCAGGGCAAAGGTTCGAAGTCAATAAAAATCGAAAACTTTGGGGGATCGAAGTCCGAGAAAACTAGCAATTCCGGAAAATCAAGCAAGACGTCCTCGTCTGCTTCCTCGTCCGCCTCCAGCGACGTGCGAGAACTAGCAACGGAGACTGATTCTACTACCGAGGATGAGCCTTGTGCCAAGAATATTAGAGGCAAGGAAACCGACCTAGTCGGACTCACCTCTCCTTGTTACGAGGCCGGATTCTATAGCGAGAGCTCTCTCGTCAAGGATGCGGATGAAGTTGAAAGCCCCCGCTTCGTGGCCGAAGAGGGCATTTGCTACGAGTACGTTGACGAAAATGGAATCCCTTGCTACGATGATGCGGTCGATGGAGAGACTTCTCACTTGCTCTACACCAAATCGTCAAAGAGCAAGAGCCCAACAGATATGAGCAATGCCTCGATGAGCAAGTCCTCGATGAGCACGTCCATGACAAGCATGTCTCTGACGAGCAAGGCTTTGAAGAGCATGTCCATGACAAGCACATTCTCTACGAGCAATGCATCGAAGAAAATGTCCATGACAAGCATGTCCTGGACGAGCAAGGCCTCGACGAGGGATAGCAAGGGTTCCAAAGCTTTTGGGAGCAAGGACGGCTCTGGCCTGAAATCGAAGCCGACGCGCCACCCTACGATCCGCATCAAAATTACCCAGCTGCCCACCGAGTCCCTCACGGAGAGTATCATCGGAACGTCGGAGGCATCGGCGGCGGAGGATATTCCGAAGGTCGGAGGCGATGAGGCGGACCACGCAAACGAGCATGTCCGGCCCGGTGGGCGCAAGAGGGTGCTCCAGAACGCGGCCGAGATCGTTGAAGAGGGATACGAACGCATCGCCGAGGCAGTCAATGATGAATCTACCATGGAGGCGGCCGGCGCTATGCTCTCTGGAACCGACGCGTCTTGGGACGAATCGGATTGATGACCTCCCCCCGAAGAATAGCATCAACGAGGCAAAGATAAGTAGGATATGTCTCCAGACGGGGTTTAGTATATGTTTCGACGTGGCGCGCATCATATCGAGACGGAGTCTCAATCGAATGTTGTATGAGTGATGCCCACGATCGTTGTGATTCTGACGGCGTGCACAGTCGCATTGATGTGGGAGCGTAGAGTGTTTGATTGAATTCTTCCCACTTATTTGCGTGGGCGAGGAGAAGTAGCAGTATAACTTAGAGTATCGTAGCAGATAAAGCTCCTGACTTCAATGATTCATTTCTCTTCCGCCGCGACTCTCCCACGGGATACCATATACCATCTATTGTTTGCCCGCACTTGTACGACCCCTCGCATCGTGTCTTTGATAAGTGCATGCATGCGCCGCTGTCACAATTGGCTTAATGTGAATGGATTCACTGACGTGCTTTAGACAAAGTCATCAACGCCTCCTCGGTGCAATGTTTTAATACTTGCGTCGTCGTCTTTTGTTATCATCATTCCTCTCTTTCCTTCGTTCCCCTAGTTCGACGAGAGGGGAGGCGGACGAAGAATGCGATCGTTTCTTCCCATCGGCCTTTCGCTCCCTCGCATACGCGATGTGAATCGACCTGATTTCATCGATCAACTCCGCCGTCACCGGCACGATCGACAACGATCGTCCGTGCAAAGCCCCGTCGTCGTCGACGTGCGGAGACCGTCCCATGGTCGTCGCCCAATCGCTCCTCGCGTACCGCGGTGGTATTGTCTGCCATCGGTCGTCGTCACCATCCCCTCCATCGACATCGTCGTCCTTCCTTCTCCACCCGAACACGTAAACGCACGCGTCGTGACAGGGGAAGCTCCTACGATCGAGGGCCTTCCGTGGCGTGTACGGACGATATATGCACCTATCGAATACGATCCGTCCCTTGTACTCGAGCGTCCTATTATCGTTATTCCCACCACCGCTACCGCCCGATGACGATGTCGTCGTCCCCCCCTCCTTCACCCCCTGTAACGCCACCTCCTCCAAGAGCCACTGATTGTACGGCGGCTTCGTCTTGTGTATCATGTGTACCTCCCCGCACGTTGTGTCAAGGAACAGCAGAGAATTCGACACGAATTGCCGTATCAATTCCCTGTTTTGCTCCATGGCATCGTTCTGACCGTCCTGACCGGAAGATATCGCCGTGCACGGGAAGTTCCAACATATCCTGTGATATTTCGTCGTTGGAACGTCGCATCCCTCGTCGACGTCGTCGTCGTCCCCGTCGGGCGACGATTCGGACGAGGTCGGGACGAGGGGCGGGGGACGGCGGCTTCGTCGTATCCGTCGCGCGATTTCACGATGCGGCAGCGTCTCTACAAGCCTCGTGGCGTCGACGTTGTACCCCACGATGACGTCGTCCCCCCCCCCGATGCCTCCCACGCGACCCGTCAATTCCCGCAGCGTGTCGTCGAAGTCGGGATATACGGATCGAAGCGTCTTGGCATCCTCATAGCTCGTGGCAACCACCATCCCCCGTCCCCCCCCCCTCTCATATCTACTTCCTCCTCCGACGATGTCAGTCACAACATCCCTCGACCCTCCGTTTCTATCCTCCTTCCCCTTCCCCTTCCTCTCCTCCTCCTCCCCCCCCTCCCCGTCATAACGTGCATCGTCGATCCCCGAGGTAGTGGACGAGGATGATACGACCTTCGATATCGCCAACGAGAACGTGAAATCCCCATCCCCGACGCATAGCACGCGCATCCCCCCCCGGTAACCCGCATGGGACGGACCGTCGTCCTCGTCGTCGTATTCGTCGCATTCGTCACCGCCGCAACCATCATCGCGACACGACGACGACGCGGTGGGCGCCCTCGACGCACGACGGTGCCTCGGGCACGATTCCGGCCTCGCGTTGGATATGCCGTGTGCTGCGGTGAAATCGACGTCGAGGGCGACGTCGAAGTTGCATATCTTGTACGCGCACGCCACGCACGGAACGGGATGGCCGAGTGCGCCGATGGCGCATCGGTGGGTGATGGCGGGACAGTACAGGCGATGGACGTCTCGGGTGGGATAGGATGACATGGTCATATGGATATGAGAGGAGAGGTGGGGATGAGAGGTATTCTCTTCCGCGCGTCGACCCGCCATCATCCCCATCGTTGGCTTCATTATTTTTCATTTCGTGGCATGGGGTGGACAGACGGTGGACGATCTAGAACTCCTTGCTTGTGCGGGCGGGGGCAATGACAACTCGGACCAAAATTGAATGCCTAACCAAAGCAATATCGAAGGAGACTTCCCCGACCAATAGAAGGACGAAACAACATGGCTTACGAATCCGAATCGGAGGACTACGACGACGACGAAGACGACGACGTCGTGGATGACGACAAGGAAAGCTACGATTTCGGCTTTGGACCGGGCAATGACTTCGAGGAAGACGATGACGACGAAATCGACGACGACGACGACGACGACGACGCGCGATCCGCCTCTCATGGGGAGGAGGAGGACGACGACGACGATGCATCCTTCGAGGTTTCGTCTTCGTCGGACTACGAAGGGGGGGGGGACGACCTCGTGGGGATCGACGAGAACGACCACCCCAATAACAGCCGGAACAATGACGACGACTCCTTTGCCATGAAGGTGGCAAAGGATAAGAAGAGCAAACGTGGGATCAATGATGGTAGCGGCGGGATCGCAATCACCGCCGGGAAGGCAAGGGCGGCCAAGGAGGAGAAGGGGACGAAGGCGAAGAGTAGGAAGAAGGATACCTCCTCCTCCAACGACAAGGTCGCGGAGAAGGCCGCTGGCTTTGCCACTAAAGAAAACAGGAAGGAGAAGGCCGCTGGCATTGCCAACGAGGAAGGCGGGAAGAAAACGACGAGCGGGGATCCTCCCCCGAAGAATGCGAAGACCGTTGAGCAAACGTACCAGAAGAAGACGCAACTCGAGCACATCCTCCTACGTCCCGATACATATATCGGCTCGACCGAGACAGTCACGCAGCAAATGTTCGTGTACGACCCATCGACGAAGCGCATACGTCAGCGCGAGGTCACGTACGCCCCCGGCCTCTACAAGATATTCGACGAGATAGTGGTTAACGCCGCCGATAACAAGCAGCGCGATCCGAACATGGACAGGCTCGAGGTTAACGTCGACGCTAATACGAATACGATATCGGTACTGAACAACGGCAATGGCATACCCGTCGTCATGCACGGGGAGCACGATTGTTACGTCCCGACGTTGATATTCGGACAATTGCTGACCGGATCGAACTTCGACGACGACGAGAGGAAGACCACGGGAGGTCGGAACGGATACGGCGCGAAGTTGGCGAACATATTCAGTTCGGAATTCGTCGTGGAGTGTCTCGATTCGGGACGTGGATTGCTATTCAGCCAGGTCTTTCGTAACAACATGCACGAGACGTGCGAGCCGTCGATTGAGAAATGTTCCAAGGCCGAGGCGAAAAGGGGGGATTATACCAAGATCACCTTCAGACCTGATTTGAAGCGATTCGGGATGTCGATATTGGACGACGACACCATCGGACTGCTATCGAAGCGCGCGTTCGATATCGCCGGATCGATGGCGAACACGGAGGGGAAGAAGCTCAGCGTGTTCCTCAACGGAAACAAAATACCCGTGAAAGATTTCAAGTCCTACCTCGAGCTGTATGACGGTATCACCCCGCCCGCGGCGTTCGAGCGCATCGATGACCGTTGGGAGGTGTGCTTTGGAGTGTCGGACGGTAGCTTCCAGCAGATATCGTTCGTCAATGCCATCGCGACCACGAAGGGGGGAGGACACGTCAACTACGTCGCCGACCTCATCGCCAAGAAACTGCAGGCGATCGTGAAGAAGAATGTTATCTTCTGAAGAATTAAGGGACTAGCGTCGTAGAAGTAGGGCGTCCCCTA
>JALLBA010001169.1:0-11094 GCA_036939675.1 Cyclostephanos invisitatus
GCTGATCACCACTGGGCCTGTTGTGCCTCTGGGCTGCATCAGCGTGCAGGACATTGAGTTGTGTGCGTGACTGCTCTATTTGGTCTATGCATACAAACAGCAGGGTACTTCAGAATCATGGGATCCATGAATACTCTCTCAGTACATATTGCTTTTTAGTCTGTTGCAGTATTCCAATGCGTTTGGGTCTTGTACAACCAAGGAAATGGCAGACCAACATACATGGCATGCTAAAGCGCATTCCTTTGATCTCCCCCAAGCGTATGAAATCATACTATGATTCCGTTGAGTCGAGGCTTTCTTTTTACGAAAGTTTGAAGGATGTACCCACTTTGCTGGAGCTAGCCACCTGGAAATCCAAAATCATAGACCGATTTGGCAGGAACAATCTCATGCGATCGCATGCAATTGCCACTCTCACTTTTGACATGAAGATGCAATGCCGCACTGATTCTATCATGATGGTAAACATACTTGTTCCAAATGTTTTGTTGTTTCTAACTGATAGCAATTACAATGCCGATGTTGATGGTGAAGGCGGCGATGGAAGCAGTGATGCTGATAGCTATGATAGCGAAGATGACGATGAAGACGACAGTGATGGTGAAGATGATGAGTTCGAAGATGAAGTCGAGTTGTTCTGATAGTTTGATAGTAATAAATCAATAGTTTGATAGCAATAAATCCTGTGTGGCGGTTGAGGCAGGCTCGCGAAAGTGGAATTGCGATCGCTGCGCACGACAGTCGATGCAAGGAACGAGATCCGGGTGCTGTCCATCGTCTTTTGGATAGAGACAGATGAAGCACCGAGTCCGACACTTCTACCAGACATTGGCTTTCGCACCCGAGGAGGGCAACGGGGGTTGAGTGGTCGTCAACCCGAAATCACAAAGGGGGATGGCGGGTTGATCAGCGACGGAGGGATGCTCGTCGACGCATCGAATCACATCGATGCAGTCATTCGACGTTCATATCCACAATCTGATATCGAAGCGCCGTGGCATTGTGAGCCGTCGCATGTATCTAATCACGTGAGGATTGGGAAGGGAAATAAGGGTCCGTTGTTCTTTTGTTGAATCATGAATGATTGATATCGTGTAGTTGCGCCTGCTTTTAAGATATGCTTAATAAGAAGGTACTTAGAAGGGACCCATCTGAGATACTTAATTAGGTTGCTCGATATCATTTGACACACCATCTCGTGACGATCTTTGACTCCATTCCGCTGGAAGACTAGCAAACGCAGTTGTCGAAGAGACCCCGGTAATCGAAAAATAACTTTCTTCTGACGTTGATGCGGCCAAAACATTCAGGATGTGCGGATTGAGACATCCTTCGTCACAGCACTGCCGAAAAATTCCAGATATCGCCTTGACTTTCTCAGCCGAATCATCCATAAGATTCAGCAGGGCATGGATCATTCCAGTGTAGGTAATGCTGTCAGGCCTCAGCCCCGCGGAAGGAATTGAGTTAAAAGCGGCAACGGCGATCCGCAAAGCGTTCATCTTTCTCTGTGTGCTACCGGTGGCTATTGCGCATTTCTTTATTCTGAAATTGATTCAATTATCATTGTTTACGATAAAATGTAAGAATGCAATCATGATACCTCGTCGCAATTTTACTCACTGAATGTTGAAAGATATCAAGTTTGGTTCGCAACCGATATCTTCCATTGTCTTAAATAAAGAAAGAACCTGTGTCTCCATGTCATGGTCATTGCTATCTGCGATAATTTCTGCGGCGACATTGAAAATGACATTAGATGGCTTACAACGAACGTCCCCGGCCCGATATCGCTGTATTGATTCATCTAACAACATCCTTGACCGCGATGCTCGATCCATACTCGTACTATTTCCCCACTGACGTAAATAAGGACTTGGTTAGCACGGTGACAAAATAGTCGCTGTTTGCATCGTACAACGGTATCAAGGATTTTTCACAAAAGACACTCACGGCTTCTATACACAGAGCGTATGTGATCATATCCGGAGAACAGCGATCCCATCCGGATTTTTCCAAACTAATCATCCTTCGTAACACAGCCTCCGCCTCACGTCCGCGTCCCTCTCTCTTGTACCCCGATATGATTGTATTGAACAAAACCTCACTCTTTTTTGAATCATCAATGCCGTCTAAAATGCGCTCGGCCTCCGAGGTGAGACCACTTTTTGCGCATGCATCCATGGCCACCGCGAGAGCCTGGATGTCGGGTCTAGCCTTTTTGTTTCCATTCATGTATTGATTGTTCATTTCCTCGAGAATCTCGAGTGCCTTCTTTCCCCCATCTGGATGGTTTACGTACGCCTTCATCACTCCTGTGTAGGTGATGACATCGGGTATCAGGAATCTACTATTTGTAAGGCGATGGTTTTCCACCAAACGGCGTAGAATTTGTTCTGATCGCTCTGCAGTGTCCTTTCCTGGCCTACGCGACCAAGCATCGATCACTGCCAGGCAGTAAGACAATATGACCGGGGAGAAAAGGACAAATAATGAGATAGAGTGTCGTCCGGTCAGCAGCAGCGTTCTTTGAAGGTGGGGTGTAATCACGCTCACCCGAGTTGTACGCAATATTGCCGAGCACTTCTTTTGAATTATTTGATCCACTGTGAAGGAATACTGATTCCATACGATACAGGACTGCTTCGGCCTTTTCTGCCGTTTCATACTTGTCGTCGGCCTTGGACCATGCATCTATAACGATACCAAAACACTTTGGTCAATCATACGGAGAAATCGCCAAGGTAAGTCAAGTATCGCTGAGGTGAATGCATATTCTCAAAAGAACAACAAATACGCAGTCTGACCTTAGGATTGGGTCGCAGCTCAACGTAACCGAATTTGTCATACAAAGACACGAGTCGATCGAGGAGTCTCTGACAATGCTCAGCACCCTCGACGCCCTTGCCAGCCTTCGCCCAAGCATCCATTACTGTCACGAAGTTATGCACGTTGGGGCGGATCAGCTCGTTGTCGTGATTAAAGCCGCCATGTCGTATATCTACGCTCTCGACAGCGATCCTGGAATACGCGACGACATTCCTACTCCGTCGTTCGCGCTCGCAAAGGCCGATCATCCAATCCAATACCCTCTCGGCATTCCTCGCCCCCCACCCGACGTTCTTGGGATCGTCCCTGTTGTTCACTATCTTTTGATCGGCCTTCCACTTCCGTGTTTTGTTGGGACCCACTTTATCGTCCTGCTTGAGCATGCGATCGGCCTGCGCGTACATGGACATGATCGTGCTGAATGTCACGTTCGTGGGTCGGAGCCTGACGTCCGTATAACCCGACCCCTCGTATCGCGATGTCAACCGCGAGAGTATCCCCTCCGCGCGTTCGAGGTCCATCATGTCCCGTTCGTCCCGGGAACACGACGTGAATCGCCTCTTGAATGCGTTCATGGTTATGGAGTAGGAATACACGTCGGGCAATGCGCCGCCATCGCCATCGACGGACGTTTCCATCCGTCGCAACATCGCCTCCGCGGCGCCGACGTCCCCCCTCGTCGCGTATAGATTCAGCATGTTGTTGTACGAGAAGGTATCGGGACGTGCAAATGCAGCGTCATCGTCATCGGCTCGATGATCGATCATGCGATCCAACAGTCCCCTCGCGCGCTCCTCCGCGTTTGGATCCGACGATCGAGACCAGCAGCATAGCACGTGATTGTACAGGTACTTCGTGGGGGTGACGTCGCGCACCTTGTAGGTCAGCCCGACCGATGTTCCATCGCCCTCGAGGCGGTCGATATCATCCGGCAGTCGTCCGCGCCTCCGGCATATGCTTTCCAATCGATGCAGTATGGCGTGGGAATTGCGTCCGGCGTCGATCGATATCGACGGATCGCATCGCGTCCAACCGAGGGTCACGGTCTGGCATAGAATTTCCGTGGACAGGTCCGGTCCACTCCCGCCGCTCGCGCGATCGCGATGATGACGACGATGAATGTGATTTCTGCCGCCGCCACCACTTGGACGATCGTCGTCGTCGTCGTCGTCGTCGTCGTCTCCAGCCGCCGGATACGTATCCAACTCCCGTTCGTTCGCGGTCATGAACGCATCGAGCAAATCGCTCGCCAGCGTCACGACGCGTGATAAGTGACGCGCTTCCACCGATCGATATTCGTTCCCCCTTCCCCACAATTTCGACAATTGCAGTATGAGTTCGGCGACGTTGCGATACCAGGTGGGCAGTATCGATTTGATGCCCTCCCTCCCGTTCTTGGCCGCCCCTCGATCGACGGGTAGTACGGCGGGGAGATCGCGCAGCAATTCCCCCGCGCGTTTCGACATATCGTCGAATGCCGCATCGCGCATCGTCGCGGGGACATCGTCGCCCGAACGACGATCGCGCTCCCCCCGCGTGCCCCGTCCCGTCCGTCCCGCGCCTCCTCCGCCCCCGACGCCCCCCCGTCGCGCGATGCGCGCGCCGCCGCCGCCATCCCGGCCATTCGCTATGTCCATCCCGTCCATTCGCTCGCCGCCCGCGATGGATGAAAAGGATGATGATGATGATGATGATGATGATGATGATGAACGGCGGTATGGGCGGCATGCCACCACGGACGAATATGATCCAGACGACGTCATCATCGATTCGACGAAATGATGTTCGAGGATGACGAAATTTCCGACGAATGACGACGACGACAACGACGACGACGACGACGACGGACGACGAACGCATGCGATGTCGAATCCATCCTCGAGATGTCGACGAGCCGCCACGCCGATCGCGCTCGACGATAACATGTCATCGCGACGATGACATGCGTCGATCGATGATAACCGACGACGAGAACTGCCGATGATCTGACGACGGCATAATATCGAAAGCGATCGACTCATCGCCTTCGACGGCGTTTTGCGCCTCGGATTAGCTTGCGTGGATGGATAGTCTACGCGCCGCGTTCCTCGTCCGTCCGGGCCCCTCCCCTCCACTCATCTTCATCATCGTCGTGATCCCTGTCTGCGACGGACTGGACTCCATACAAATAATGGCGGGATGGTCCTTCCGTCGCACACCTCCAAAACTCCCAAACAACAACACATCATGTTCACCATCCACCCAGCCCAAGAGTATGTAAGTACGGGAGGAGATATATTATCTTCGACGCCATGGTCGGGGGGGCCTCCATCAAAAGCGGAGCCAACAACGACGACAACGAAAATCGCACCATCACCGTCAAGGAATACAACAATAACAGCGTCGTCATTCACGCGGCCCGTATCCGCAAGTGCATGTCCCTCCTCGTCCTCGCTTTAGCAACGACGACGACGACATCGGCGGCGAGGATCGACGGCATACGTCGATTGAACAACATCATCCCCGCCCATTCCGCGCACGCCACATTCTTCGTCACACCGGCATCATCGCGGTCGAAATCATCATCGATAGGTCACGTCGTCGTCGGTGAGATAGGCGGACCGCACCGCCCCCTCGCGACCATACGGCATACATCATCGCGACGTGAGGCGTTACATTCGTCGTTCTCGTTCGCATCGCCGTCGTTCGCGTCGCTACAATTGCGACAACGACGGCATATTCGCCAATTCGCGATGACGACGTCGACCGATGACGTCGCGACGGATGAATGCGCGAACATTAGAACGACGATCGCGAGGCTCGTATCCGCATCGCCATCGTCGCTCGACGAGTGCGGCGAACGATTGCGGAATGGACGCCTGGTATCCTTCCCCACCGAGACGGTATACGGACTCGGATGTCACGCGCTCGACGCGAATGCCGTGCGCGGGGTGTTCGATGCCAAGGAGAGGCCGTTGAGCGATCCGCTGATAGTGCACGTCTCGTGCGGGGAGGATGCCCTCGGGATGTGGGCCGCGTCGTCGTCCGACGACGGCGACGACGACGACGACGACGACGACGAGGATGTTCGACGCCGACGTGTCATCGAATCGCGCGCCCTATCGGCGCTTACGTCGACGTACTTCCCGGGACCTTTGACCATCGTCGCGCTCGCACGACCCGATATGCCATCGATACTCATGGCCGGGACCGGATACGTGGCGTGTCGTTCGCCATCGCACGTCGTGGCACGGGAATTGATACGCAGGGCGAGGGTGCCGATCGCAGCGCCGAGCGCGAATAAATTCGGTCACGTGAGTCCGACGAGTCCGCATCACGTCATGGACGATTTGGGCATGGAGGACGTGTGGATAATCGATCCCGACATGGACGGGGCGGATCGGGGGGAGGGATCATCGTCGGTTTGTCGGGTGGGGGTGGAGAGCACTGTGGTCAAGGTCGAAATGTACCCCCCGTCATCAGAGGAGGGGGGGGGGGGGGTCACGGGGGAGGGGGAGGGGGTCGTCGGGTGCATCACCGTACTACGGCACGGCGCAATCTCACTCCGATCGGTACAAACGTCGATCGACGACGCGGGCCTATCGGGATACTTCGACGTCGTCGAATCGGTAAGGTTCACGTCCGAAAATACGAATAACGTCGCACCGGGCCAGATGGTCAGGCATTATTCGCCCAACGTGCCGTGTTTCATGGTCGGACATGCGCGACAGCGCATGACCACGACGCGATTCGATGATCGCGACGATGGCGCCGACGAAGGAAGATGCCCCCCCCCCGACGAGAACGAGCGTTCCATCCTCTCTAGATCGGTGATCATAGACTACGGTGGCAGGCTCGCGCCATATCGAAAACACGCGTTGATGTATCGAGATCTGAGCCCGAATGGCGATCCGATCGCGGCGGCGTCGAGCGTGTTCGAGACGCTGCGTTGGTCGGAAACGATCGACGGAGCGATTAGGGTATTCGTTCCGGAGCTGATCCTGGGAGGGGAAGGACGCGACGGGGCGCATGTCGATAATTCGGGGAATGACATCGGTGCGTTGGCGTTGGCGGTGAAGGATAAGCTCACGAGGGCGGCAAGCGCGGTCGTTGTTGCTCGTTTTCAATAGGCTTTCCTCCAGACTAAAAAATGATTCGTGGAAGTTGTTTCTTTTGTCTAGAGCTGTTGGGCGTTGGCGCCGCATTAATGAATATTGCGGCAAGTGGAACAGTTCTCGATAAATTATATAGCGTTTAGATCTTGTCCTCATTTGCTTCTGATATCACTGGACACTGGCGTCCTGCTCTTTACCGAGCATAATATTCTTCCGATACAGTGCGACAAACTCGCTGAATGAGATGAACCTCTCTCTCTTCACCGCGCATGGATCATCAACCAACGAGTCGCACCCCAACAGATCCGTCAATTGTTTGTCTGCCACGACCGAGTCCGACGTTCGAAGTAGCCCGTCCAACAGTTCCGACAGCTTCACCTTACCTTCTTCGTTAATCGTTAGAGACGTTGAAAACAGCCTGAATAGTTTGCGTGTTTCTTCCTTATCACTATCGGAGTCGATTTCTTCTGCCAGGCCGGAGAGTATCTGGTCGGTGTCTTCCTTAGACACTTTTACCACCGGAGGATAGAGCGGCATTGCCATATTTTTAAACGCGATTGCCGCATCAGACTCGTCGAGTACAGCACCGAAGCGCTTGCTTCGTTTGACCCCTAATAGGTCCCCGATCCCTGAGGCGACGCTGCCCGTCGCGACGATGACTTCGGTGGCGCCCGCCTGAATCAACTTCTGCGTTTTGCCTAGTTCGTCGCAGCGGACAAATATGGGCGTATCCGGAAATGCCTCTCTCAAACATTCCGTGGCTTTCAGACACCTTTCCGGTTCGCTGTATGTTATTGCTATCGCAGTCGGCTGTTGTACCCCAGCGGCTCGGATCAGTGCACCGGAGGTTCCGTCGCCATATACGACACGTGCCCCATCCGCCACCTGCATTGGTCAGTCAAACATAGTACGTAAGATATAAACGATCCAAATGCACGGAAATCAGTGCGATCTACTCACGCTTGCTGATATCTGCTCCGTCTTGCGAGCGAAAGCCACGTAGGGAATGCCAGCGATGTTGGCCTTGTCCAGGAGGGCGCACAACTGCTGGCCGACCTCGTTGTAACCACAGACGACGACAGCCCGACGAAGGGATTCTTGACTCATGGCAGAGCGACGCTTTGCCATCCACAGTTGGGCGAATTCTTCATACTGCAGGGAGCCGTCGTTGTTATCATCGAACCGACGAATGATACTCTGTACTTGATCGAGCGAGAGAAATTGGCCCTCTATATCCCTCTCCCCGATGAGGGTGAATATGTTCTGTAGTTCCTCCGCCGTTATCACGCCGTTGCCATCCTTATCGAAGCGCGAAAATGCCTCCTGTATCCTCGCCTCGTCGATATCTCCCACGTCGTAGGCGATGCTGCCGCCGTTCTCCCCCCCGAACCACTGTTCCTTCGTCTCAACCGCCTCCTGCACGTCTAACTTCTTACCAACGTAATCGGCCGCCTCGCCAAGGAGCGGCGTCAGCGCCATGGATAAAATGACGGAGGCGGTGAGGAGCTTTCCCAAGGAATCGGGTATGATGCCATTCTGCGCGGCGAGGTTGAATATGACGAAGGCGAACTCGCCCCCCCCTGCTAGGAGGAGGCCGACGCGGGCGGCGTCGGCCTTCGATAGACCGAGGGCGCCCCCCCCGCTGTAGATGACGCCGAATTTCACGACTAAGAAGGACGATATCCCAACGAGTAGCGTCGGCCAGCAATCTATTACGGTCTGCGGATCGAGTGCAGAGCCCTGGGGGTTGCGTCATGGAATAAAATAGGCGGTGGTGTGTTTGAGTTGTGAATGTTGGGAAATAAAAATTCGAACAAAAGGCGCATCCCATACTCACAGCGGTGATGAAGAAAACCCCAAGCAAGATTCCTTCGAAGGGTTGAATGTCCGCCTCGATCTGGGCCCTATATCCCGATTCCGCCAACAGCACCCCGGCGGCAAACGCCCCGGTGGTCGAACTCAGGCCCAAGAAGTCCGACACCACGCCCATTCCCACCGCGACCAGTAAACTCGCGGCGACGAAGGATTGACTCGACCTGCTGCTGGCAACGACCTGGAAGACCCGCCTGAGTGCCACGCTCGCCAATGCCAATACCGCGCCGAAGACGACTGTGGCCTTGAAAGCGAGTATGCCGAGGACGATCGGATCGGCGCCGCCCCCGCCCGCGGCCGAGGTGGTCACACCGCCCTCGACGTTGGCGATCAATGGCAATATCACGAGGAGGGGGGCGACGGCCAGATCCTGCAATAGCAATATCGACAATGCGGCGATGCCGTCCGGTCGATCCTCCCATCCCTTCTCCTTCAATATGGGCAATACGAATGCACTCGACGACAATGCGCCGGCGGCCGCGATCGCGAACGCGACGACCGGCTGCTCGAGCAATTGCACCAATAGCGGGTCGATGGGAACGCTGGGGTTCGAAACGACCTGGAATAACAGGGGACCGCCGAGGAACAGACCGAAGAATATCACGCCCACGCTCAGGAGGAGCTGGGTGGCACCGAGGCTGAAGAAGGAACCGAGCTCGCGCAGTCTCTCGGGACTTAGGTTCAATCCCTCCACGAACAACAGGAAGAGTATGCCGAAGTCGCCCAGTTCGAATCCCACCTCCTCGTTCCCGCGGAGCAGTCCGAGACCGTGCGGACCGGAAGCGAGGCCGAATGCCAGGTATAGCAATACCGGACTCACGTTCAACGCCGAACTCAACGGCGCGGCGACGACGCATATCATGAGGAATATGATGAGATCGTGTCCCACGTTGTTCAGGCTCGCCTTCTCCATCTCGGGCGTAACGAGTATCGATTTGTCGTACGCTAGCTTCTGTCCCTCCTCGATCATCTCCTTCGTTAATTCGCTCTCGACCTCCCCAATGACGGTGCCCACCCCCCGTCGTACCTCGACTAGGTCGCGTCGTATCTCCCCTACCTCCTCGGCTATGTCCCGTCGTATCTCTCCCAGCGATATGTGATTGGGATGGGGGAGGGAGGCGGCCGCGGTGGACGAGGCGTCCGACAGGAGGGTTGAAGATGTAGAGGTCGACGACGACGCGAGGTGATGGAGGTAGGAGCCGTCGTGGATCGATGCCCCATTCGTCGCGCCGGATGAGGCGGCGGCAGTCGTCGAATGATGGAGGAAGTCGCCCATCGCGCCGAGGAACGACGGAACATCGTAGTTCGGGACCGCGTAGAGGATTTCGTGCGGCAGCGGCAGCGCGCTGAGGATGCGACTCCGTCGCGATCCCCGCTGCTGCCCCCGTCGTCGCGATCGCTGCCGCTGATATTGTTGCATCGTCGTCATCCCCCCCACGCCCCCCCCCCCGCCGGCGCCGCCATTCGCAATACCCGAAAAATTACGATCGTGATGGCGGCGGTGGGACGACAGCGGGGGAGGCATCGTCGTCGAAATCGCCGCCATCGCGTCGGGGGGTGGGTATGGAGCGAAGGCCGCCGCCGCCGCTATTCCGCCCCCACTACCACCTCCTCGTCGTCCCATGGCGCCGCCATTGAACTCCATCGTGAACAACAGCAGCAGCAGCGTCTTCATTTCTCACTCTCCTCGTTCCGAAGCTCCTCGCTCGCTCGCTCGCTCGCTCGCTCTCTCAGCTCTCGGGGGGCGGAAGAGATGATTATTGCGGTTGTCCGGGACGCATTGGCAGGTTCGGTAGATACCTCTCTCTCCCCACCCTTGTCGTTACTCCTATAATATTATCTATACGTTGTCAGTCTCGGCAGTTTGCAATAGTCATGAGCACCTACCTCGCCATCGGGATCGGAGGGACTGTGTTCTATGTTCCATCCGGCAAATGGAGAGCGAGCGAGGTCGGAGGATGAATGACGCGGTACGATAGTGGACAATCCCAGGAGGCAACAGAGAGATGATGTGAGGGCGATGACGTCGAGTAAAATCCCACGTGGGAAATAATACTGCTTATGCGACATTTGTTTTTTACTCCTGGAGTAATAATTTTTCGTTTTTTAGAGAGATAAGTGAAGTTTGATTTTGGTTCAAGCTCCGGATTTTTCGGATTCCGTGCGGCGCCCTCCGTTTCCCGCCCCGCCAAAGAAGCTAGGGGGGGACAAATTTTTTTTTGGCCGGTCGTCCATTTTCGATTACCGTAAAAACCGGGGTTTAAGAAACACCGGGGATTAAGAAACAGACACTAAA
>JALLBA010001170.1:0-11098 GCA_036939675.1 Cyclostephanos invisitatus
AGTTTTGCTATAACACCATGTCGTACAGCATAAAAGATTAATAGATTAGTAAATAATATTGTATTTATTTATGTCATGTCAATATTAAGCTTTCTACCTTTGCAACAAGAGAATCCATTCACACACCAACTTGTAAGCCAATCACATCCTTTGTGACGATCTGTTTTTTTGGCGAAAAGGCGTGCGACAGCCAGGATTTTACTTTAACTTTAATATATCCACTAACCCTAACTTTGTTCCGCCAAAAGATTTTAGCTCAACCCCGAACATAATTGCATAGTATTACGTACGAGTCATGGGTACTCTCTCGAGATCGGGGCTCGTTTCCTAACACCATAAACGATCTTATCTCATCTCCTCACATGAATGTCTTCCCCGAGGACTTTGCATGAAATATACTCCACCGTCCCAAGCTATGATTGGTCTCACTAGGCATTCATTATACGCGGTGGCCCTTTTGATCATCCTTTTTGTTATTCAAATGAAATGGGGGAACATCCGGGCCGGCATTTCCGCTGGAGGCGTGGCACTGCAAGGTCATTCATATTCATACGTTGACGCTTCCCAGGGTGACGGAAGAAAGGGGAGGAATGTATCTCTCCCTCTCTCTGCTGGTGTTCGTTTGTTTGACTGTTTTTTGTTCAATACTGAGCTGGATATGCTTGAATTCCGCCTCAAGACATTGGATGCAGTCGTTGATGTATTTGTCCTTGCAGAGTCAAACAGCACATTTTCAGGGAATAAAAAGCCCTTACATTTCAAGGACAACATGCAGCGTTTCCGTCCATACCTGCAAAAAATTTCACATATTGTCATTGAGGACTCACCCTTGAGCGGAACTCCATGGGACAGGGAAGAATATCAACGTAATGCGCTAATAAGGGCATTTGAGAACATGGACCCAACTCTTAAGGATCGGGACCTAATCATTCTTGCAGACGTTGATGAGGTGCCAGATCCTAGAACGTTGTCAATCCTCAAACAGTATGGCTATTTGCGCGCTGTGCATGCCTTTCGGATGGACTTCTATTATTATTCTTTAAGATTTAAACATTTATCATCTTGGAGCAAGGCAAAAATTGTAAGTGGCAAGACATTCCAAGAAGATTCATCATGGGCTTTTTTCAGCAGAATGCGAGCGGACAACTCAGTAGACCTGCCTTTCAGAGGTGGATGGCACATGTCATATTTTGGTGGTGTAGACTTTATTCGGAACAAGCTCCAAAGCTTTTCCCATCAGGAATACAACAACAACCAGTACACAAATGTCGATAAAATATCGAACTCTATTAAAAATGGCAAAGATTTATTTGATAGAGAAGAAGAGCAAATCACCATTGTGGAGCTGGGGGACAATGACTATTTACCTGCGCACTACGAGATGCTGATAAATTTGACTTCTGTATTTGGAACGTCCGATTTTCTAAAGGAAAACGGTCAGTAGATAGATACATTCGTCTAGAGTGTTACCAAGAAAAACCAAAAACCAAAAAGTCATAGGATACCTCAAATTTGTAGTAAAAGATTTTAATAAAATGTTTAACAGTCTACACTTCCATCTCTTTCACAACACAGCAAGAATTTTGTCCTGACAAAACACTTGCCCACCATCTACTGTATACGATACTCAGATATATCAACATTATCATCTCTTTCCTATACAAACTTATCATGGAGTTACACATTTCATTTGTCATCGCTTGGGTCGATAACCAAAACGCATGCCACCCGTCTATCCTCGCCGTTCAAAATGTTGAACGTGCCCATGGCGTTCATGATATCCATCTGTTCCACGACAATATCCTTCCTCCTAAGCTCCCTCTTGATTTTCACCAATTCCTGCGGCAGCACCTGTCCGTCGCACCCGATGAATAGATATTCCGGAACCGGCACGTAGAGTCGCACGATCGCGAGACTCTCGAGCGTGACCTCGTCGGGAGACGTCACGTTCCACAGGAAGCACGCGTCCGGGAATGCCACGATGGATCCGTTCATGTGCACGATTTTATCCTCCCCCGAAATTTCTCCCTCGACGGGAATATCCCCGACGCGTACGAGGCCCTTGACGTCGATGCCTGAGGGTCCGTAGCTCTCGAGGACGATCTTCCGACGCGGTCCGTGCGATAGGGAATCGGCGAGGAGGTCGGTTCCGCGGCTGATCCCGTCCGACATGCGCCTCCTCGGGTAGGCGTGGGACGGCGAATACGGGGTCGATATTGTTGTGTCGCGTGACGACGATGGGACGTCGCGAACCCCGATGGCACGGTGGCGATGACGGGATTCGTTCGGTGCCGCCGGGGACGCGATGCCACGGCGCGACGGATGGTTCCTACATGCCGCCGCGTACGAACGATCGATATTGTTGTTCCTTGTCCATTTTCCTATCCCGGCTATGATTTTCTGTGAACGACACATGAAGGAGATTGGTGTTGTCTCGTCAAAGTTATGGCGTCCATGATGTATGTCTTCATTGCCGCGCTTCTGCACTGCTCACTACTTTTTAGCGATTACAGAAAGCTAGAGTAATTTTTATGTTACAATCAAAAAGCGAACCATGTACCATGGTCTACGGATAAGGGGCCATTGGGGTGTCCAACGCACCGACAACCGCGCACATCATCACATCATACATCATCCATCATCCACTCTGGATTTCCTTTCCGCCGAACCGTCACCGAAGTAGCACTGAACAGAAAGGAGTGAGGGGAATATGGCACGCACGTCCTTGCTCTTCATCGTCGCTGCAACCGCCTCATCGGCTTCGGCATTCACCGCCAATCGTCCGTCGACGGCACTGGCAACATGCCGATCCAATCCCGCAGTCCCGAGCAGTTTTGTGCGCACGGGTCAACGTGGGGGTATGCCGCTGAATATGGCCGATGATAAGAAGGCGGCTCAGGTCACCGGGGAGGAACTAGAATCCATGCTCCAGGAGTGGGATCAACCTCTTGTTGTGGACGCGTACGCTACCTGGTGAGGAAAATTCATGCTTCTCCTTGTTTCTTGTCCCTCCCCGGCCTGTCTAATCATTACGTTTGCACTTGGGATGTGAATTGCACGACCATAATCGCCCACACGAAGGTGCGGACCTTGTCTCCTCATGGCGCCCGAGTTCGAAGAAGCGGCCAAGGAGCTTGCCGGAAAAGTGCGTTTCGTCAAGCTGGACACTGACCTCGAACCGCAAATGGCCGGTCGCCTCGGTATCATGGGACTGCCCACGCTATTATTTTTGGATAAGAACGACGACACCGAAGCCGTGGAGGAGGGCAAGGCCCCGGTGGCCGTGCTGAAGGAGCGCATTGAGGGGGCGTTGAGGAAGAAGAGCATAACCGACCTTTGCAATTATCACTTCTTTGGCGGACCGATGCCGACGCAGCTGAGTTGATTGTTTCGAAAATCGGATCCAATCGAAAAGTCTTACGGACGCATTGCTCATTCGTGTGTAGACCGACCGCTATTTCTTTCCGACACCATTGGTTAAGTACATAAAGGACAAATTTGATGCGACCTAAATGGCAAAATGAAACGTAATCATAAAAGAAAAATAATAACCACTTTTCCTTCATTTATTGATGAAAATGCATCAAGTTTGAAAATTGATGAATGAATGAATGAATGATACAACACCAAAAACTTGGTGATCGGACAATAGTTACACACACTCTGTGCGAAAAAGTATCTAAGGGTGAGATCTTGGTCAGGTGATGAAAAGATGTGAAGGGCGGTGAATTCATCAGCTATTCAAGTAGAAATGACCAGTAGGATAGGCACCGTCACCGGATTCCACTGCGAGCTCCTCTCGCGCACGTCCGAGGTGGAGCGAATGAAGACATTCGTTACAGTAACAAAAAGACATCAATTGGATTACTTGAGATAATACGATATGACACTAATGTTCATCCGCCTGTAATTGTCAATAATTATATTTTAAACGAAAAATCATACATCCGGCGAGGTCGCCTCCCAGCAAAAGCCGCGATGATGGCGATCGCCACGAATGCAGAGAGTTCATGATCTATAGAGGACTAGGATGCAATCGGTAACAACTTAACCCCGGTTGTCCGCGAGGTCTATCCACGAATTTGAGTGTAAGAATGGCCATCTGGACTGTGGGTACGCGCATCCAATGTGCATCGGGGGTTATGGCCGGCCATCGATAGTTCGGTGATGAAATTTAACGCTGGTAGATGGCTCTGTCATTGATAAGGGGGGAAAACGAAACAAAAAAATCGTGAGATGCATCATTCGACGGGTGCATCACGGCAATGAGCGCCATCGAGAACCTCACGCGGCAGGCGCGAGTGAACAAGAAAAAAAACACACTCACCCTGCCGGGGTCCTCGACTTGAAGTCGTAATCATTGGAGAATCCCTGTCCGCCGTCTCTGTCGACCTGGACGATGGCGATATCGTTCGCGCTCTTGTACGCGCTGTACGCCTTCTTGAGCGCGCCGGCATCCTTTGCGCGGATGGCCGCGAAGATCTCGTTCGTCTGCTTGACGGCCGCGGCCTGGTCGCTCTTCCCCACCGCTCCCGAGTTGAAAAGGATGAACGCGTTCTTCTCGGCGGCTACCGCGCCGAAATCTCCGGAATTCACGGCCGATTCGAGCGCCGCGATGCGCTGCCCGTAAATGCCACGAGAGCGACTGCGGGTGGCGGCAGACCGTGCGCCGTCGGCGAGGGCCAAGCCGGGAAGGCCGGCGAGGACGGCGGCGGCACCGGCAATCTGTCCGGCGGCGGCGCGACGGTCCATGTTCAGGGAGGTGGAGGCGCGGTCGACGGGGGCGGGTGAGAAGGCGGATGCCGAGGCGGCGAACGCGGCGACGAGGGCGACGGAAAGCTTCATCTTGATACCGGGGGTTGGGATGGGGGGGGGGATGGGATGTTGTTGATTGCGCTCTTGTGTGGGAAAGAGTGAAGGCCGAGACGCCGGGAGATATCTTGGAGACTTCAAGAACAGGGGTACGTACGTCAACGGGCGATGACAGACCGACGAATCCTCGTGACTTTTTCGGAGATGCATGTCTCACTTTCGTCCCGTAGGAAGGAGTACGTAGATACATAGCTAGGGTACTACCATAGAATACGCAGCTAAAGCAATGCGTGATAAGCAATTGCGAGAAAGGAGTATCACTACGTACTCCGAACTTCTCTTTTCTTGACAAATCCTATGTATGCAACTGTTTTAAATAGCATAGTCTTTCTCCTCTTGAGAAGACGATTCCAACGATATGTGGGTTGACTGGGTTCTGAGTGCGCTAACCACCACCACTAATAAACAAAAATACTCTAACAAAAACTACGGTAGAAGTCCTCCTGGATTATATACAATCTTCATGGATGCAAATGATGGGGATGAAAAGGGGAATTGGACTGAAGTGAAATGAAAAGTAAAATGAAAGAATGAGGTTGTGTCGGGAGTTGTGTGATTCATGTTGGGGCAATTGATCCTTACGCACGATCCTGCATAGGATCTACCACGAAAAATGGCGTCGCACCGATGGTGCGCCAAAAAAATAAATAAAATGAGTCAGAGTCGGAACCATACAAAAAACTATTTTGACTACCTTAGCAATTTTAGCTACCTGTTTACAAGAAAGCTTGTCGTAAGCCATTGCTTCAGCTGCATATTCTACANTCCGAGTAATGTTCCGTGAGACTTACTGGCTTCTTGTGTTCCCCCGTCCGTCGACTTGGGTGCGTTTAAGTTTTGATCGCTTTTGTTGTCCTGAATGGTTTTGACGCTGCTGCGGTCTGGCTCCTCCTCCTCCTTCTCCTCAAACTTGCCGATATCCTGATGAATTTGAGAGATGAACTTGATGACTTTGGGATATATTTTGTGAAGATGGAGCGCAGGGCAATGATGATAGGGGAGGCTGCTGTCGCATTGTTTGGTACATTGAATTATTGGACAAAAAATCAATAAAACGAAATTCGTTGTTGCTCTAGGTGGCTGCAAATCAACAATTGCACACAACAACCAACCAAATTAACACGGGCGCAATGGGGGAGTGATAGTACAGGATGCGAGACCGGCGGAGAACGCAGGGAGAACAGTATTCTATTGTTCTGGGGGTGGTCGAGTTGGGAGGGGGGAGAGAAATCAAACAACATAGATGCTTTCATTAAAATAATTATTTTCTTTGCTGGTCAAAGTATTTGAACAAAATCCTTTGTATGCCACATTGATCAACCCATCGTGATGAGATTTCTGGGCCGGGGCAGCTTTTTATCACCATAGCCATGCTGCTAGGCCTGGCGTTTGGCTTTGCCATAATGGTGTTCGTTTTTGAGGATTGGATTCCTCATAAGTACGATTCCTACGCAGAGAATCTACGAGGGGTACTTTTTGTCTTGAGATGGAAGAGATTTTTTGGTTGGCATTTTAGTACTTACATAGTTTTGTGGGATGTAGTGTGGGTGGGACTACGTGTCGACATAGGAATATTAGACAATCACATCCTTTGCGATGATGTGTTTTTTGACAAAGAGGCTGCAACGCCAGGTGTTTAATTTAACCCCATTGTACCCACTAACCCTATCTTGCCTAAACCCCATGCATAAGTACATAGATACTGTATAAACTGGGGTTTAAAAGCCAACTAATGTTCTAGGATGGGACAACTAAATCCGTCAGAATCCCTTTTCTGCGTAACGTACTTTTTTTGAAGTGTACTGAGTCAGCATAG
This sequence comes from Cyclostephanos invisitatus, assembly GCA_036939675.1. Classification (NCBI taxonomy): domain Eukaryota; phylum Bacillariophyta; class Thalassiosirophyceae; order Thalassiosirales; family Thalassiosiraceae; genus Cyclostephanos; species Cyclostephanos invisitatus. The sequence continues at coordinate 6,689 of JALLBA010001170.1, forward strand.
AAATTATACTTCTAAATTAGTCAAATTGGCTCAGAGGTGGGACAATTGAAATATGGCGCACATTGAACCTTCTTCCAAAACATCTCACTGCCATACCAACTCCGGTTCATCATGCCTCGAGTTGTCCAGCCCGGTGGATTGTCACAAAAGATGCACATGCGTTACACTGCACGCCGTAAGCTTGGCCTCCTTGCATCGGCAAAGCGTATTATGGAGGAGGAGGGGATGCCTTTGTGCAGGGCGGCCGAACGACTCCAAGTTGCACATTCACTTTTTGTGAAGTGGCAGCAGCAGTGAGCTGCTGATGTCAACCCCATCCTGACAATGCTGAAGAGCAAGAAAAAGTCAATCCATCCAGGACCGCTCGGGCTCTGTAGCCGCTTGAGAATGCCCTGCTTCGGTATGTCTTTGAGCAGTGTGAGCAGGGCATCAACATGAACACCCTCTCTCTTGTTGTGAAGGCATCATCACTCTTGTCCAAGTTCAATGCTAAGGACTTTGTTGTGAGGTCAAGTGCTGTTGTGCGATTCGTGTGTGCCCATTCTCTCATCTATTGAATAAGCACGAACGAATTGCAGAGCAAACAAGATGAAGCTGCGGCTGAGGCATCTGATTACATGGATGTGATACACCGACTTGTTGATGGACTGCACCATGACCGGCATTTCATCCTGAACATGGACCAAATGCCGGTCTATTTCACGATGAATGCAAAGAGGACGCTTGAGGTGGTTGGAGTAAAAACCGTCCACGTTCGTACATCATATTATGACACAAAGTGCACGACGGCGGCAGTTATGATCACAAGTTCAGGGTTCCTGCTCCAGTAGATGGTTGTTTTTAAGGATAAGCCCAGCGGCCGCATCTCAAAGACAGAATTGGTGACTACTCGACAACCTACCGATACCAATGCCAGGACTATGCCTGGATGTATGAGGAGGTGATGATCACATGGATCGACGAGGTTCTAAACCATACATCTCCAACACGCCCGAGGATATCATCCCCTTCCTGATCCTTGATAGCTAGCAATGCCACATAATGGGATCCATAGTTCAAAGGATCCAGGAGCTGGGGATCGAGGTGAGACACATCCCCTACGGATGTACCTCACTCTGTCAGCTTGTGGATGCTGGCTTTAATAAGCCATTTAAGGATCGCATGAGGAAGCAGTGGCTATCATGGATGATTGCCAAAAGTATCATCCATGGCACCACGATGCCGCCCTCGCGGCATGACGTAATGGGGTGGGTAGATTAAGGGATGATGGAGATGAAGGAGGAGGAGCAGATCATCAAAAATGCATGGAGGAAGACGGGGTACGAGTGGTTCCGAAGAACTACTAGGTTGCCAATTACTGAGTAACAGTAATATGATTTTGGGGGTCCAATACACAGTAACATTATTACGTTACTTTGGTTACTGTGGTTACTGTTACTTTTTTTTAAGTAATCAGGGCGTTACTGTATGCCCTCTTGAGGGTGGTCTGAAAGAGGGTGAAAGTAACCTTGATCCCTGCAAATTTCCGGAGCAGCCTTGCCTCAAAGATTTTGTCTCCAGTAGGTCCCAACTTTTTCTTCTCCCACTGCTCCTGCCACGTGCGGAAATTCTGTACCTCATTGTCTCTTTCCGCCTTCTCCCTTGCAAGGTCGGCCTCAATGTCGCTACAATATTCATCCATCATGCAGCATTTGAAATCATCATCAGTCCACAACTTACCTGTGCATGACATCCTTGTCATATGTGCCTGCACCGTCATTTGCTGGTAGAGAGAATATATCATGACCTGATGTTTTGCCTTGAGGACACCTGTGTTAGTCCTCTGTCCCGACTTCACAGCCTTTACCTGTTTCCAATTCCTCTCTGCATTACCAATACCCAAGATCTTTGATGTGGCAAGGCAGACAAGCTTCCCCAGCACCTCTGTGTAAAGCAACAAATAATTTAGATGCGAACGTAATGCTTTCTCCGATGGATTCTCCACCAAAACCCAAAGGTGGACGCAAGCAAAGTGCCCCATCTGGCAACTGAAATCACGGTACTCAGAGTGAAATGTATTGAGCAGTCTTGCTTTCTCTTGCTCTCTGCCCATGCCAACTAAAGCTGGATCGAGAAGAAGCTTTGCCACAGGCTTCTCCGCTGCATTGACATGCTTCATTGTCTTGTTTAAAAGACAGTGATCCATGATGGATGGATGTGGAGCCAATAAGTATCCAATGAGTGAATAATCACGGACAAGTAGGTGGCGGTGCTTAATCCACCTGCACATCACAACACTTGTGAGGGAGTCATCTTGGTAATCATCTGCCTTTGGTTAACTGCAAAATGAAAGTTAGAAAGACATTTGATTAAGTTGAACATGAAAACATGAAAACACCCACCCATCACCCATGATCCCACCGCCAAGAGGGGGTACGTCAAACATATCACAGTCAAATTCCTCCTCCTCCTCCTCCTCCTCCTCCTCCTCCTCCTCCTCCTCGTCACTACTGTCATCACTGCCTACATCCATCACTTCTTCATCTTCCTGCCTAGACGCGTTGCTTGCATGTGTCAGTGCATCCAATGTCACATCAGAAATAGCACCACTGCTTACATGCTCTTCAGCCTCTTTGAGATATTGCAACAACATACGGTCAGCTTGGATACCATAGTAATATAACTTGTCCATTACCAGTGTTTTTAGATCAGGAAGACGCAAGACACGCATGGGAGCATACAGAGCACGACATAGTAGAAGCAAATACTTCCATAAGTTGTCATTCGAGATGATGGCCGCGATAGCCTTGAAGTCCTTCAATGCCAAAAACTCTGCAGACATCACTGTTGACTTCAATGCATCCTTCAGTCGTATTAGACGCAGCAACGCTTTGTGCTCCCCAGCCGATAAATCCCAGATTGACTCCTCCATTGTGCCTCCTGCTATGTTCCTTGAAAATCGCCAATGGCACGTGTCGCACTCCTCCCCAAATATTCTGACAAACCTTGTAGAACTTGGAGAGTGCATTGTATTCCTTGCGCGATTGAAAACGTTGGAGAAAAATAGAGAAACAACATGCTTGGCACCATGTCCAACAGTGAAGCGGGGGTGTTTTGCAGCAAGGATTAGACCAGCATTTTGGACATTCTTTGCCCCGTCAAAATACACTAAATCAACTATACCAGTGTGGCACAGCTTGTTACCATCAAACTCATTTTCAAGTTTGACAATCAGGGGATCAACAAGGCTGGCAATGTAGCTTGCATCCTTCTTCTTTGCCTGCACTGCTTGGTCTGTGCAATCAGCCACATCAACCAGAGCAAACGGATTGCTAATATCGGCAGCCAAGACATTGACAAGAGGAACAGACTTGCTAGTGGCCCCATCACCAAATGCAGTGATTCCAAAGAGTTTTGACTCAGTGAGAAACGTTTTGATCTGAACACCCCAATTATTGTTGTAATACTGGGTCAGCAACAAACCCCCAATATCAATGCTGCATCCTTGGCCAATTGTGTGGCCCGCCATGTAAAGGATGCACTGGAAGATTGCTGTGGATGAAATCAGCAATAGCGATGTCCAATTGTGTTTGAGCCTGAGGATGAGATTTGATACTGCCGAGAAGTGTCAATTGCATAAGCTTCATGGTGTGTGACTTCTTTGAGGGGGGGGGCTGAAACCGCCCCGGTGCTGATGCTGCTGCTGATGCCGCCACTGAAGAAACTAGTAATTGAGCTCTGACCTGCATTTGTGGACCTGAACAAAAGAATAATATCATAAGCAAATGAAAAGAGGGTGATGAAAACCAAAACCAAAATGGTACTCACTGGGGGGAGGGAAACACCCGAGAGATAGCTGAAACCGCACTGTCCTGAAGATCACTCATCGCCGCATCCAACTGATCAGTGGCTCCCTTCCGCTTCTCGTTTTTCATCACCTGACGAAGGTAAAGATCTTTGTATCTTGACACGTAATCAGGGGGGATGATTCCTGAACAAAGACGGACACACTGATGTGGAATACGAACGACGTGGGCTAATGCCTTTGTCCCATGCCAACCAAGAAAAGGCTTAGGACGAGTCCCATCTGACTCATTTGGGCACCAGGTACATGTCCACACCTTTTTACCACCTTGCTTGGAACTCATAATTTGAGGACACTCCCAAATACTTGTAAGTGGGGTTGCTGAGTTATGGAAGTCAGAGGCGGGTGAGAGTGTTTTTACCCTCACGGTGATACGCTGGAGTTAGCGCATAGAACGGCCGCGGCGGTGGAGGTGGAGCAGCGCCGATGGTGCGGCTCATCGAGGGGCAGTCCTCCTGCAACAGTGGGTTAAATTTTCGGTGAAATCTGCCCGTTGGAAGCTGAGTTATGGGAATCGGTGGCAGGGGCTCGGGGGGGGGGGGGGGGGGGTTTTTTTTTTTTTTGTG
>JALLBA010001171.1:0-11323 GCA_036939675.1 Cyclostephanos invisitatus
TGAGACGCAGGTCTTCTGTCCATGAGCGTAAGAGCCGCAGGCCCTATCGGCTTGTTACGTAAAATAAACCAAATGATGGTACGATATTAAAATTAGTATGCTATCTTAGACCGTTGATGTTGGTGATGATTGGGGTTACATATTTGGCGACGGAATCAATAATACCCCCCATTTATTAATGATTGGCGCATAGTACAGTGCCCGGCATTAAACCGCCCGTTTATGCAATCGAATCACACCAACAGCATTTAATAAAGATATCCTTTTTCTATTATGTATTTTACCCATCGCGCCCCAACATGTATGTTATTCGAGTTTTGCATTTTAAACGGTCACCGTAATGGAAGTAACGAAAGTATTCCAGTTTCTTCGTAGAAGTAACCCAAGTCCACGCCCGGACATTCGCCCACCTCGGTCGTAACCTCGCTTATCCAAAAACAACCACAATCGAGCATCGTCTGACTTAGCGAAACGTCCTCGTTGTTGACATCGCCATTCCAAACGCCGCCAAATTCGCAATATTCCTCTTTCTCCTGCGGCGTGGTGGGCAATTCGTTAATGCATCCGAGGTCGTATCCCTGGTAACACGAGCAGTACAGCGCGACGCTAGCGAATGCCTTGGCCGTGTTTTCCAAGGCAGGGTTAGGGCTCAACGCGACATATTCATCCACGCCTTTCGGGAAGACATTCTCTTTCCCACCGAATTCCTTCAGATAAAAGAAGGGACAGCCGAGGTTGTAAGCTTTAGCGTCATAGGGAACAAACGCACAGAGCTTCGAGACGTCCTCGGGATTCGTCACGTTCGGAAATAGATTTTGATCGGGGAATTCTTCATTCGCTTTCTTCGTCTCGTTAAATGCGATGAGCATTCGCTTTTCGCATATCCCGGTGGATATCTTCCGCGACTTGCCCTCCTTGTTCGTCTTGCTGTGGAATACCGGTCCGTCGATGCCGGCGGACGACGGCGGTGGCGAGGAGGTGGAGGACTGGGCGGCATATTGCGGCGCGTACGTGTACGGCGCGTACGTTGGCATCGTCGTGTCGTGATCTGCGACCGCCGCGTCCTCCTCCTCCATTTCATAGGGAGGTGGCGAACCATCGTCGTCGTCGTCATCCAGCGCCTTCTCCTTCATGTTGTCCTCGTGATCCTCGACCTCCCCCCCCTCGCCGCCCTCCATCTTCTCCTTCTTCTTGTCCTCCTTGTGACCGTCGTGATGATTGTGCTTGTTGAGTATCCTCGATCGATGTCGTTTCGCGCCGTATGCCGAATCGAGTTTGCCACCCCCGCGTTGCCTCCGCACGATCGATTCGTCTACCGTATGCTGCGGGACGATGTGCGGGAGCGCGTCGTCGAATGAAGAAAAACGAAAATTCAATATGAGCGGGCGGGCGAGCAGACGACGAAGCGTCGCGCGTTCATGTCACGCGTCCCTTTTGGATTTTGGAATGTACTACAGCATCGTCACATCGTTTCTCACCTTGACGAGATCATCGTGTGCCAACGATGGCACGTTGCCTCGTCCGAGGACATGCGATGCCAACGACGTCAACAGCAACAGGCGCATCATTTTCATTTATATGTGTTCGAGCAACGCGCCGTGCGATTATGATGATGAGAGCGAATGTGGATTGTTTCTCGATGCCTCTTTGCGAATGGATATTGCGGACCGAGGGGGTGAATGCGATGCGGCTTTTTTTGGGCGAGAGTTGCAAGGGGATGTAACGTTGCCGGTGATCTTCGAAATAAAGGCTTATCGAATGAAGACATGATTGTGAGTGTTGCCTTGAAAATTTTGAATTGACTGCACAATTTAGGAATCGGTATCTGGTTCTACGTAAGCAATCTCGTTACCACACGCCACGCGCGTTCAAATTTGTCTACATACTATTATTCCTACCTCTACGTATTCGTTGACTAATTCGCGTCCATCGGGGTGCCAAGGTCGATGCATGGTGGGTGGACGACGGTGAGGAGAAGGGGGGGGCGGGGGGGGGCGTGCAGGGGATACGAATACATGAGGGGGTCAACAAATTTCATGCGACGAGACGCAGATCGTAAAGATTGCGAGAGTTGGACTTCAAAAATAGGCAACGAATATTTCGGTCGAACATCGAGGGGTTGCACACATGGCGCTATGGTAGCGAACTCACGAGGGTTGCATTGCACCATAAGCAGAGAGAATGAAGCGATGCAGTCGCGAGGGTTGCATGAAGTTCGCCTAGAGAGGAGGGATTCGCATCGCACACGGGGCGGTGGTGCGAAGAGAACGATCCGGACGTGAGTGGTGCACCAATCAAAGTTGTCAAAAATTGAGTTTGCACGATTCAGCCGCGAGGGGTGCGAAAATTTCGCCAGGAATGGAGGAGTTTGCATTGAACATGGCACGACGGTGAATCGATATAACCGCGAGGGATGCACCAATGGTCATCTGGAGAGAAGGGGGCACGTTAGACGTGACATGATACTACCCTACTACTGATAATGACCAATCTACTGGATGGGATATTCGACCGGCCGATTCGCAATATATTCGTTACGCCCGTATCGAAAATGCGAACCCACAATCGTAATCGAACGAACGCCGAATCGCGGATCGATCGTTTACCCCCTTTTCCCCCCATTTTCCCTCCTTCCTTTCAATCCGTCCATCCCCGCGCACCCTGCCATCTAACCCCGTCAACCTCGTTCGTACCCCCCCCCCCCCCACCCACACAAATTCGCAGCCATCGCCACAACCCCCATACTCCTCATCCATTCCCCTTATCATGTGCCCCCTCCCTCCCGCGTGATCATTCCGCCAGGCCCATGGCCCTGAGCATGGTCGTGCCCAATTGGGATGGGGAACGCGTCACGTGAAATCCGGCGGCCTCCATGGCCCCGAACTTGTCGCTCGCCCCGCCCTTACCGCCGGCGACTATGGCACCGGCGTGTCCTGACATACATGGGCGTTTTCATGTTTCGTTGTATTATATTTTCGTTTCGGTCGTTTGATGTATCGTTCGTTTGTTCATTGGTAAAATGTCGATGCGATCCGCGTTGGTTAGATTGGACGATGCCGAACGTGTTCATGCCGGATATTGAAGCAATGTCAATGGAACGGCGATATCGTAAGAGGGGGGGGGGGGGGCGAAGAAGTACAATCAATTCAACAAACATCGAAGGCATGGACTCACCCATCCTCCTACCGGGAGGTGCCGTCATCCCGGCGATGAATCCCACGACGGGCTTGTTCGGATCGCCATTATTGCTCCACCACTCGGCGGCATCCTCCTCGGCGCTACCGCCGATCTCCCCGATCATGATGATCCCCTCCGTCTGCGGATCGTCCCTGAATTTCACGAGACAATCGACGAAGTTGGTACCGTTGAACGGATCCCCCCCGATGCCGACGCACGTGGATTGTCCCAATCCGACGTTGGTCGTCTGATACACCGCCTCGTACGTGAGGGTGCCGCTGCGCGACACGACCCCGATCCTACCCGCCTTGTGGATGTAGCCCGGCATGATCCCCATCTTGGCCTCGCCCGGCTTGATGATGCCCGGACAATTCGGCCCGATCAAACGGGTGGCATTGCCGTATTCCTCCAAGCACTTCTTGACGCGTACCATGTCCTGTTGCGGCACGCCCTCGGTGATGGCGACGACCAACGGTATCCCGCATTTGATCGCGTCCATGATCGCATCCGCGCAATACGGCGGAGGGACGTATATCACGGACGCGTCCGGCCTTAATTCGCTCACGGCATCGGACACGCTGTCGAACACCGGCAGGTTCAAATGGGTGGAGCCTCCCTTGCCGGGTGTCACGCCACCGACCATTCGGGTGCCGTATTCGATGGCCTGGGTCGTGTGGAAGGTGCCCTGCTTGCCGGTGAAGCCCTGACATATCACGCGGGTGTTGGCGTCGATCCACACGGGGGCGGTGGACGACGATCGGGTGGCGACGATGGTACCGACGATGGATGGGCTTACGGCGTTGATGGTTCCGTTGGCGATGGAGGCGCGACGGGACGCGGCGGAGATGACGGCACGTACGCTCGACGACGATGCGATGGACGACATGATCATTGGATCGTGCTATTGCGGAGGTGGGTGGGGATGAGGATGGAATATCGGGGCCTCGCGCCACGTCCCTCTGATAATAATATTACAGTATCAAAAGACGAATATATTGAAAAAAGGTGCCAAGAGAGCGAGAGCAACGACCGCACAATCGTTTTTTCGGGAGGCCGGCAAATGAGAGACATGACAGAGAGAGAAAAAGGATCGACGACGGGCCAGATGCTTTTTCTCGGCTGCTGTCTTCCAGATCCGGCTTTAAATACTGATTCCCACGTTAAAGATCCCCGCGCCTGCCGGCCCCGGAAGTAGCATCGGTACCATAGGACGAAATTTCGGGGGGATGGGGGGGGGATTGCCCGCGAGCCCCATGAAATTAGGGTTAGGGTGATGACGCCGCATTCGATGATTGCTTCTCACGAGTGTAAGTTCTACGAAAAAATCGAAGAGTTCGTGCCCTGCGAGGTGATGCGGGATTGGTGGAATCAGGGTTTATTTTCATTGAGCATGTATTGTTTCTTGGTCCGATGCTGCATACCGGATCGCTTGGGCCTTGTTCTGGTATGGAGCCTGCGGGCAAAATAATTACGACATGCTGATAAACATTCCTACCGCCTCCGAAGAGAGTATGATTGCGTATTTCGATACCATCGATGCCAAGATTAGTGTCTGTGGGGATTTAAGTGAAGCTCTAATGTTGTTGGAACGTGTCATCCCAAATGATGATATTGTTTTGCGTGCTCTGTCTTACTACAGCAATAATAGGGCATATTCAAAACTCAAAATGAACACAAACATGTTAACATTTTACATTAACGTCCATCTCGGGAGGCGAAAACAACTATGTTAGAGATTGTTCCGATGTTACGGTAATAATATATATTGGTTAGTGCATTATTCATCATGCCGTTGTTTCCAGTTAGTAGACAACGACGAGAGTAGTTGCAGTAGTAGTAGTAGTAAGGAAGAAAAAAAGAGAGAGAGAGCGCGCATCCGAATATTTTGGAATTCAAGAGGGTGCATTTGGTGTCCGAATCATAAGTCGTTGGGTGAAAAAACAAACCCAATTATTAGTAGTCATCGGACGATTGGCTTCATTGTTTTCCACCCCCGACGTCGTCGGTATGAACCGCCCCTTTCCCCCCCGTACCAACGGAGAGTGTCATCCCGTTTTTTACGATAACGGACCGATCTTCCAAATCATCCTGACCGCCCTCCCTTATCTCAATTTCTTTTCCCTGTTCCCACCCACGTTCGACTTCCCCCTGCGAGTCACAAATTGCACTCCTTTACAGCTCGTCCTTGGTGGCGTCCGACGTCGACTTGAACTTGACAACGGATTTCATGAGTCCGAGTCCGCCGCCCTTGACGTCCGCGATGACCTTGTCCTTGTCCTCGTTGAGCTTCGTGTACTTGGCCTGCAACTCGGCGACTTCCGCCTTGAATCCCTCCTCGGCATCGGCGATCTTCTTCTCCTCGGCCTCGACGAGGGTCGATAGCTCGGCGGCGTCCATGGCCATGAACTTCTCGATCTGCTCTTTCTTCGCAGCATCGCACAAGTCGATGTTCTTCACCGAACACGTCGGCTTGAGATTGTCGGACGCGAATGTTTTCAGTTCGTCGAAGGTACGTCCTCCCTGATAATCCTGGAGGTCACTCGGATCACCCCACTTGAGGGTGGGATAACCCCGGACGCCGTTCTCGTCGCACAATGGTTTGCCGTCGGCGGTACAGTCGACGTCGGCGACGAGCGCCGAGGGAGAGCCGGCGAATTCGGCCATTAGCTTGTCCCAGTCCGGCTTGAGCTTCTTGCAGTGACCGCACCTGTGTTTTTATTATATCGATGTTAATTTTTTTTCGTTTCGGGTGGTCGACGGTGCGCGGGAGGGACGGGACCGGGGGAGAGAAGAAGGAAAGAATTAGACCAGAATGTGGAACAATTCCGAAGACGATTGATTTAGCTCTCGATCAAGGCTTCCCCACGGCAGCGCACGATGCCGACCGGGGACGGAGAGGCATAATCACTCTCCACGAAGAACTCACCAGGGTGCGAAGAACTTGAGAAAGACGGTCTTCCCGGACGTCTCGGTCTCGTAGTTCGAGGGGGATAGCTCGAGACCATTGACCGATACGGCCGCGGACGATGCGATGAGGATAGCGTTGAAAGAGAATTTCATTATCGAAGATGATACCAATGAGTCGAATTAAAGTGTGTGAGGTGGCTGGTTCTTGTGCTTGGGAGCAGGTTACGAAGTTGCTCGTGGTTGTTGTTTCTCTGTGGGCGCAACGGCGGATTGAAAGATCCTCTTTTTCTACATGGGACATGGTACGAAATCTTGCGGGAGCCACGTGGAAAGTTTGTCTTGTGTGAGTTCGCGTTGTCCACTACGTACTACACACTCAACCAAGACTGTTGATGAGATATTCATCATGCGTCTGCCCGACGCCATCATCTTGGCCATCATACCCCGGCACAGTACCAGTCGACGTGCGTGACTACTTCATTTATACAGGACAGGAGGGTGAGGGTGTTCCCGAGGACGTGATTCGCGTCGCAATCGATTCGTCCGTCAGGGCGATTAAGGATGGGGCATTCAGTTGGTGCACGGAACTGGTTATTGTGAATCTCAGCGATGGGCTGGAGGAGATTGGGTTCAGCGCATTTTACAATTGCACAACGCTACATGAAATCGTCATACCCAACGCCATCAAGACGATTAAGGAGGATGCATTCAGATGTTGCTTTGATTTGACGACTGTCATTCTCGGCGATGGGCTCGAGGAGATTCGAGCATTTGCATTTAACTCGTGCAGATCGCCACATGAAATCGTCATACCCAATGCCGTGAAGACGGTCAAGGATGGGGCATTCAGTTATTGTTCGGGGTTGACATCAATAACTCTCAGCGATGGGATGGAGGACATTGGAGAGGAATTGTTTTGGTATTCCCCAACGCCATAACAACGATCAAATTTCGGGCATTCTCTGAATGCTAGAGGTTGGCGACTGTGACTCTCGGTGATGGGCTGGAGGAGATTGAAAAGTTCGCATTCGAAAATTGTACATCGCTCGTACGAATCAACATACCCCCCGCCGTCAAGGTCATCGATGACGCCGCATTTGACAACTGCGCAAATCTAACGAGTGTGAAGTTCAACGACGAAATTAAAGAATTCGTGTCCTTCGAGGCGTTGCGGGATTGGTGGAAGCACGGCGTACATGAAAAGTTATTGAGTTCCTGCTGCTTCTTGGTCCGATGCAGCATCTGAGCTGGCGGGTCAATATTTACAATTTGCTGAGTCTCATTCCTACCTTCAGCGCCGAGGATTTGAATGCTCACTTTGACGTCATAAATTCTAGTCTTACTACCGATGAAGATTTGAGTGAAACTCCTCTGTTATTGGAACTAGTTCTCCCAAATGATGACATTGTTCTGCGTGTTCTTTCCTTCCTCTAACTTGTATGTGATAATAGTTCTACGGTATTGCGAAGCAAAGAAGACTAGGAGACTTCAATGAATAAGCCCTTGTATTGGTTTTACTGCAAATACATGGTGATTTAATATTTGTTAGAGTGTAAACGATTCGTTATTGCCTGTGTTCATAGACAACGATGTGAGTCCAGATGTTCACACGAGGTCTGAATCAAAGCATGTACCGGAGCGGAGGCATAAAGACACAGTAAGATGATGTTTCAATTTAGACTGGTTATGGAATTTTACATACACGCCAGCCTTGGACTATCAAAGGGCGGAGTGACATGTGAATCTTTTCTAAAACTCCACAAAGATCTCTTGCTCCTCTTTGCCCAGGGGCTTGTAATCTCCCGTACTCTCCTTGTCATCCAGATGGTCCCAACTCTCGAAGCAGCTTGCATCTAACAGATTCTTCAACTGCGGCACCCACGGAGCCTTAAGCATCCTCTTACCCAGCTTACCAAAGTTGATATCCGCCATATAGGGATGTCCCTTGATGTCTCTCTCCGCGTGGGCGAGGCAACCTAGCCGCTGCGTCAGCGTATTCGCGAGCATCCCCTTAATCAGGTCCTGCGCTGCCTCCGAAATGGAATGTTTAGGGAATCGATATCTTCCGTGCACTATTCGCTTAAATAGCGTGATCTGATCAATGTTGTCGTCGTAGAAGGGCGTCTGTCCTAGTATCATCTCGTACATGAGACATCCGAGGGACCAGTAGTCGGCGCCCTTGTCGTGTCCACGTGATAAGATCACCTCTGGGGCGAGGTAGAGGGGAGTACCACAGAGGGTGTAAGTCTTGTCAGTCACGACCTTTGCGAAGCCCAAATCAACTATGACGGTGTATCCAAGCTCATCGATCAGGACATTTTCGGGCTGATTTGTACGCGACGCAAGAACAAAGAAATGTGACGGTTAACAGAACGTGAATCGATTCAAAGCAAAAAGAGAAATACTTCATTTATCTCCGTCGGTGTATCCGAAATCTACTCACCTTGAGATCACGATAAATTATGCGTCGTCGATGCATGTAGGCCAGTCCTTCCAGAATACCAGCAGAGTAGAATTTCACATCGCTCTCGGGGATGCAGTCGCGCTCCTCGTTGTGCATGACATTAAACAGCTCGCCCCCCTGAACCAAATTCAGGAGCATGAAGACACTCTGGTGATCCTGGGCGGTATTGACGAGCTTGATGATGAAGGGGTGATCGATCTTCGACATGACCTCGCGTTCGCGACAAACGCCCTGGGCCTGATGGTGATCGATGAGCTCCCGCTTGATCTGAACCTTGAGGGCGTAGGCCTTACCAGTCTTCTTGTCGGACGCGAGCCACACCTGTCCAAAGGTCCCGGCGCCGAGGAGGGTGTGCCTCTCCAGATTGAAAATATCAATCGATCGCTGGAGCATTTCCTTTCCTCCCTTCCCCCCGACCTTGTTGCCCATGCGACTCAGATCTAGAATGACGCTGTCGATGTTGGCCAGCGTGAGCTTTCCGAGGACGCAGTCCTCCAATACCTCGACGGTTTCCCGGCTCTGTTTCATCCCCCCCTTGCCTCCGTATTTTTGCTCCTCGTCGGGCAATAGCGTGTCCTCCCCGAAGTATGAGCCGGATTTGAGGATCCTGCTCTCGCCTGCGTCCGTGAACGCCTCCAACACGCCGGACCGGACGAGATACAGGGCGGGCACATCGACATATTCGCCCTCGGTCAATATCTCCTTCTCCGAAGAATACTTGACGTTGTCGATCAGCGCTCCCATAAGCTCGATCTCGAAACTCTGTATGTCGGAATTGGCGAACAGTGGGACGCTGCGCAAGAGACGACGGTCGTTCGACCTGGATATCACCTCCGTTAGCGGTCCCAGGACCCTCTCAAAAACGTCCCTCGACAATGCGAGCACGATCGTGTCCTTAACGGCCGTGGCGTCGGCCCTCCTCGCCTCGTTCTTAACGATCGCCTGCTCCCCAAAGTAATCCCCCGGACCCAACACCTTGATCCCGCGCTTCTTGTGCTCGTACTCGACCTTGCCCTCGCGTATCACGTAGAACACGCTCCCCTCGCTCCCCCTCTCGAATATGATCTCCCCCGCCTCGTAGTGCACCGTCGTTAACGCGTCCGCGATCCTGTTTATGAACTCGTCGTCGAGGTCGCTAAGGAACGGCACCTTCCTCAATACGACCTTCGTCTGATTGTCGTTCTGGATCGTGTGCGTCGCGAGGAGCTTACGGAACGTCACCTGATCCACCCTCCATAGTCCGACGCTACCGTCGATCGCGAGACACGTCGCCGCACGTGGCGCGTTGTACAGCAATGCCAATTCGCCAAAGGAAGTTCCCGCATCGGCCCTGCCAACCTCGTTGCCATCTACGACGAACGCCACCTGACCGCGGTACACAATGTAGAAGTGTCCCCCCATCTCCCCCTGACGTATGATCACCTCCCCCTTACGAACCTCGTGATTCTCGAACGCGTTCACCAGAGTCTCGAGCTCGAACTCGTCGAGGGTGTTGAAAACGAAGTTATCCGCAAGTGCATCGAGTAAAAATTCCACGTCCTCGTCGCTCTTCTCGAATACCGGCGCAACGAAGTTCCCCTCCATGGTCTGCGGAGACGAGAAGATGTTATCGAATCGCTGCGCATGTACCGATGCCATCCCCCCCTTGGCGCCCTTGCCCTTGACCTCCACGGCGAGAGCCGGCTCGTGCCTCTTCTTGTCCATGACGGACATGTCCTGTATGCCGTCGGCTGTCACGGCCGTCGTCGTCATCGTCGTCATCGTCGTCATCGTCGTCATCGTCGTCATCGTCGTCATCGTCGTCATCGTCGTCANGACACCGGGGGGGGGGGGGGGGGGGGGGGGGGATGGTTGGAAACTCACCCCTGTGCTTGGACTTGCTCGAGCCGCTGCGACGCAATTGCGATTTGTCCCTGTCCTTCCCGCCGGTACCGTCCCTATTGGCATCCCTCTCCTTCTTCCTATCCTCTCCCCCTCCTGCGTCCCTGGTGGTACGTTCCCTCTCCTTCCTATCTCCTCCGCCCCGTTCTCCTACATCCCTAGTACCTTTATCCTTCCTCCTTCCGCCAGATGACGACGACGATGGTTCCTTCCTCCCGCCATCCCCACCCCTGTCCGCACCCCCCGACGACGACTTTCTATCCCTGTCCCTGTGCTTCGCCTGCCTTGACGATGACGACTGCTGATGTCCCCCCTCGTCTTCGTCGTTGCTTTCCTGGGATGCATTCGTCGACGTGGTCGTCGTCGTTTTCTCCCTCTTTCCCCCCCCCCCGATTCCCTTGATCTTCTTCAGCATGATCTCGCGTTTTTTTTTGTTTTTTTTTAGTGATCTTCAAGGGGGGGACGACGACGACGACGACGACGACGACGACGACGACTACGACGACGACGACTACGACGACGCGTTTTTATGTTTTAGTTTGGGTTTCGGTTTATGTTTTTGTGCGACGTTGCGATATAGCGTGCGATGACGCGAGATGCCGTCCTGATGAATGAATATATTTTATGTATCGCTTAGGTGATGGCCCCGCCCCGCCCGCCCGCCTTTCGGGCCTTCGCGATGACCCCCCCAAGAGGATATGTGTCTTACGCGAGGGCGAGGGCAGGGAGAAGAGATATCATCGTAGGGCGTGAGGGATAAAGACTTGTGGATCACGGAGGAATAATAAATCAGGATGCCCATCCTCGTTTACCATCCGGAACGACAGTCCGACTCATATCACATTCCTATTATTTGCCAAGGCATTTCTGGCCGTCGCCCGTCAGCCAAAAAAA
>JALLBA010001172.1:0-12909 GCA_036939675.1 Cyclostephanos invisitatus
CAATGACCTTGAATTTTTAGTTTAGCGATAGGCGGCTTAGAATTTCCCCCTCGTCCCAATGTACATACACGGCTGCGGTACAAAAAAGAGGAAGCTCATTGGGAAAGAGAGACTGTAAAGTAAAACGAGTAAACCACACAATTGTGTGGATTCATCCCCATGCCAAATAACTAACCCCTTTTAATGAACTATTGGCTAGAGTTGATATGTCATCTTTAGAAAAGACCCCGGTTGAAGCATTTGCATCTGCTCCCTCATCATGCCCAGGTCCTTGTCCACGATGTCCCATTCCCCCCCGCCTCTGCCGCGCGTATCTTGGAACGGATCTTGAACTATTTATGTGTGGATTGACCTAAGCATGCGTCGTCGGTGGCCATATTCGCCAACAGCAAGCCCAAACCTAGGCATTTAATGACCACATACTGCCGGCAGGGTTTCCCATAACATGACAGTCTTGCAGGTGTAAATCTGAATCTTCCTAATGTGTCTACAATCACCGGCTGCGCATAAAGGTGCTAACCGGGATCGTGCTGTCCCACTAATCACCCCGATCTCCTTCATCCTCTTCCTCATATATTATACTCCAAAGACGGGGTAAATTTGAGGGTATCTTTTTTACCATTTGGTAATAACAAAGTTAGTTATTCCACATGCACCTATGAGATGATTGAGAAAGTGTTTCACAAATTTGGGTACGATCTTTCTGATTTCAGAGACGACCAGAGGAAGATGCTCATTAGTGAAGGAACCAGGTCATTTATTTGTATGCAAATGTTATATATCATGAGGTGGGAACAGCGAGCTTGCGCCCTTTGTGATGATGAGATTACTAATAAAATATTTGGTGCGATCGGATTTGATAGTGACCATATCTTTGAGAATGAAAAGGATGATGATGAGGAAGGATCCAAATTTTTCGAATTGAAAAGTGGCGGAATTTACATAAAAAGGAGCATCTATGAAATCATTGGTGAGTTTGCAAAGACACGATTGGACTGTGGAGATTGTCACGATCGTCGGTTGTCAGCTAGTAAGCAATGAAGAGACAAATACGAACCTCCCAATACGTGTACCGGAACATATTCTGAAGAATTCCGGAGCTACTCCCAGGTCATTGTGTCTTCTGACGGTGGTACTGTTCGAAAATTGGAGAAGGAATTATTGGTGAACGTTGTAGCATTGTCTTATGATGATCTTGGTTTGAAACTTGCAGAATCAAAGCTTCATTTGGAGGATTTTATCTTAGTCGGTAGGGATCAGTGGAATAATGTTACAGAAAAACGACAATATGCGATTAGGCTGATGTTATTCAATATACTAAAACGGATGACTGGAGGGTGCTTCCGTTGCAATAAAAATTACTCAAATACCAAAACTGTGAGACTTAGCGGATTGGAAGGTCATCACGTTGAAGAAAGCAAAAAGATGTTTCACCCTGGTAACCTTCCTCATCAAACTCATGAGTTAATGGAAACTGAGCTGGAGAAGTGTATTTCACTTTGCAGGGCATGCCACTCATGCGTAACTCATATTGAAGCATATGATCGTCAATTGAAAGAAAAAATGAAGGAGAAGGGATACTACGTAAATATGGAAACAGGAAGAATTGAATACCATGGTGATCGAAAGCAGCGAGCAATGTAATTCATCGCCCTCACGGATGGATGGATTTCGACGCGAGTCACATCCCACCGAATTTTATTATTGCGCTGTCCATTGTAAGCGAAGACCCCTCCATAAACCCTGCATGGTTCAGGGTCGATAACACTCGGGCCTGCTGGGGCCCGCCCAATTACCACCCTCCCCTTATCTTTGTCGTAGTAGATACTTACGAAGCACATACTTACGTAAAAGCCGGGTTGACGCGCGTCGCGCTCTGCACCACAAAATTCATGGACCCGCCGAAGTAGGGGGGTCGACGGATGTCGTCATCGTCGATGGAGGGGGCAGAAGACTATTTGTCAAAGGACGAGAAGGGGATGGAGAGGAGGAAGAAGAAGGAAAAGGAGGCGAAGGGGGAAAGGATGATGAGGAAGAAGAGGGCGAGGAAGGAAGGGAAAAAATCGAATTACAAGGACGGGCACGTGGGACCAGCCGATGAAGGGTGCGATTGCGCCTCCGACGACCACTCTCCCACCTCTCGCGTCGGTAGATCGAGCGAATGGAATAACGAGATTAAGGACGCGACGACGAGGGGGGAGAAGTGGGAGGTGGTCGAAAAATGGAATGGGAGCAAAAAGCGGAAATCGAATAGTCCGAACGCGGACGACGACGATCCGAGGGAGGAGTTGAAGAAGAAGAAGAAGAAGAAGAAGAAGAAGAAAAGGAGAAGGGAGGAAGACGACGTAGGACGCTCAAAAATAGCACAAACCGAAAATATGGAAAATAACGACGGCGAATGCGACGGTACGCCATGCCATCATAATCAGAGCGAACGAGCGCTCGGGGAGGGAACCACGCAACGGCGGCAACACTTTCCATTCGAATATCGGCACATCCTAGCGCCGATGGTAGGGGCGTCGGAATTGGCATTCCGGCTGTTGTGTCGTAAGTACGGCGCCACGCTCTCTTACACGCCCATGATGAATGCGGGTCAATTCGTTAGGGAGGCGGCAGTCGCATGGGCGAATTTAGAAAGGAAAGGAAAAGGGAATGGAGCGGCAATAGGAGAGAAGGGGGAGGATGGATATAAAAAGTACGATTACGTCGCCAATTCCGACATTTGCGAATTCCAAACGATACCGAGCGATCGTTCATTGGTCGTGCACTTCGCCGCGAATGATCCGTCGGACTTCGCGAATGCCGCGCGTCTCGTGGAAAATCACTGCGATGCCATCGACCTCAACCTCGGCTGTCCACAGCGTACCGCATACGTCGGACACTTCGGTTCGTACCTCCTGGGTAATGACGATCGCGAATTGATATTGTACATCGTACGCGCCGGGAGGGATGCCGTATCGATACCGATATTCGTCAAGATACGTTTGCTAGATACCATCGAGGATACGATTGCGCTGTGTCGGCAGCTACGCGATGCCGGTGCGCAGCTTATTGCGATCCACGCGAGGTGTGAGTTCCAACCTATGATGTGGGATATTGATGTTCCGGTCCGATGTATCAACCCGTCCTTCGTCTTGTACGGCACTTCATCGTTTCATCCACGTCTATCTCTCCCCCCCACCCCACCCCTCCTCATTTTTTTATTTTCGCAGACAGGGCCAGCTGGGAACGCACATCGTCGGGCGCGAGGGACGGTCCTGCGGTGCTCGATCAGGTGAATGCGATAAACGACGTTGTGTTGAATATGAAAAATACAGGCGCCGATGGGATCATGTCCGCGGAAGGAATTCTCGATAATCCATCGTTGTATCTACCAAGACTCGGAAATCCAAACGTCGACGGCGATCGCGAGGTCCCGATTCCGATATTAAACCCCCTTCGGAAGGAGGACGACGACGATCGCCGCGGTCCGGTCGACGGTGGGAAGAGCAACGAGAAGGCAGTGCGCAAGCTTCGGAAGAAGCTTAGGGAGGTGGATGCCATACAGAAGAAGTTCGAGGAGATGGGAGAGGGTGGGATCAACGACGATCAACGGTCCAAGTTACGCGCGAGGTCGGAACTACTTGCGGAGTTGAAACGGCTGGAAGATTGCACGGCGCGGACGTCCGCCGCGTGTGATCATCGACCGGACGATGCGACACAACGCATACCGTCGAGGACGGAGTTCGTGAGGTTGTCCGAACTGCACGAGGCGGCGAGTGACAAGCTCATCCTCGCACGCGAATACCTCTCCCTCG
The DNA here is from genome assembly GCA_036939675.1 of Cyclostephanos invisitatus. Classification (NCBI taxonomy): domain Eukaryota; phylum Bacillariophyta; class Thalassiosirophyceae; order Thalassiosirales; family Thalassiosiraceae; genus Cyclostephanos; species Cyclostephanos invisitatus. The sequence continues at coordinate 3,798 of JALLBA010001172.1, forward strand.
TGCGATCGTACCCGATGAAGATACGCAGCGTGATCTTTCACGTTCGGCGCATGTGCAGAGACGTTCTCGAGCGATACCAGCTGATGGAGGAATGCGTATCGTGCGGTACAATTGACGACGTGGAGGCCGTCGTGCGCAAGTGCGACCAATACGTCAAAAATCCAGAAACGTTCCACTTCGACCGTCTTAAGGCGGAGCGCGACAAGGAGATTTTGGATGCCAAGCGGAGGGAGGAGGGGAAGCGGAGGGCATATGAGGGTAGGATGACGAGGAAGGCCAAGCGCGAGGGCCTCGACGACCTCGAGCATTACTTGCGCATCGGGGCCGAGGTACCGTCGGTGGAGACCGTCGCGAGGCTTAAGAGTGCCCCGAGTGAAGAGCGACTTGCGGCGTGGAAGAAGGATCATTCACAGCATTGCATGGCGTACCATCTGGAGGACGGAGGGTGCAAGCGAGATAGGGCTTGCGCATTTCTTCACGTGCCGGCGAAGGATGCGCGTAAATTCGACGAGGATGACGAGGTTGCTGGTTAAATATCATCGACAAATATTGTTATATTTGATAAAGAGGTTAACTGAAAACCTAATGCATTATCCGCCGATGTGTTAATCCCCCTTCGCCATGCCTATGGAGAATTGGAAAATTCGACGTACCCATCCGGACCGTCCCCCGGCACCAATATTCGCATCGTCCGTATCAACACCCAATCGTTCTTGTCCTTTAGGAATCCATTTCCCGGCATCTTGTGCACGCGTGCCACCGTCCCGTCCTCCATCCCCTTCACCACCGTCCCGATGATGCAATCGGCCTCGTACGGGTTCTTCTTCTGCTGCGATCCCGGACCGTGATTCTTGCTATTGTCGGCAATGCTCACGTAGAATTCCGGTCCCGATGGCCTGCCGGCATATCCCACCGTGCCCTTTTTGTGAGGATATGTCTCGTCGTACTCCTGGAACGGCATCGACTCTGTGACGTCGCTCCTGGCGAGGGCCTGGAGGACATGACCCGCGTTTCGATGGAAGGCGCCGCTTTTCCACGTACGCGCGATCTCCATGAAGTTGTACACAGAGCACGGAACTAGGGATATGGGGGCCATTTCGATGATTATCGATCCGTCCTTGCCATTCTCGGCGAAGTCGGGTATAGAGGGTTGGAATTCCAATAACAGCTCGACGCGGTAATTCCTCGATCCGTAATCGCCGTACCTCTGTTTCAGGACCTCCCTCGTCGCGTCCTGGAGCTTCTTGGTCATTTTGAGCGATTCATCGTCCGCCTCCATGATCACTCCCGTCTTCTTTATCTCGCGTACCCTCGCCTCGAGGAAGGCGCGGGATGCCGCCGCCTCCATCTCTCCTTTGGGGGACGATTGGGGTTGCGGCCTTTCGTCGTCGACGATTTTCATTTCCCCGTCGCTGCCCACCGACTCCACCTTCTTCGCAGTGTTTGCATTGGCGACGACTACGGCATCTCCCGAGATTTTCGCCTCCCCACGACGGAGGGGTTTCGTCACGTCGGCGGCACCTTTATCCGCGATGCCGACAGCGGCGGGGGCGGGTTTGACGGGGAGGGTAGAGGGCGATAGCAACGACACCACAAGCAAAAACGCCCCTGAGATTGCGATGAGGGATCCGATCATCATGAGCCTCTGCCGCTGTTCGGATTTGCGCGACTTGACGTTGGCGTCGTGGCCCATGCTTTAATATTATTGCCTCGCGATGCTTGATATTACCTCTCTTCAATGCCGAAAAAGTGGGCTGGCTGTTGAGGGGTTTCCGGTCGTGTTTTGGTCTCCTGATCGCCAAAAAATAATATTCTTCCAGATTGAGAGTGTCTTATCGATTCGTAGTACTATTCTCTCTCTACCATACTATTTTCTATCATGTCTATTATGGATCGGCCTGATCGATCCTCCTCTTCCTCCCCCCGTCCTAATCCTCTGAAAATGAGCTAGGATACCAATATCAGCAACGATAATGACCTGCAATCGAAAATTAGAAGGATGCTGATAGTTAGCTGGAACGTTGCCGGCCTGAAGCCCGCCCTCCAGCGTATACACGCTGATTACTGCATCGGCGGCGGGGGCAGAGGAGGGAGCGCGACCGAGACCGACCTCGCCCCGTCGTCGTCATCCTCGTCATCATCCCACTTGATCGACAATGCCAATCCCCTGGGAGCATTCCTGCGAATGCACGGCCCCATCGACGTCCTGTGCCTGCAGGAGCACAAGCTCCCGCACAAGTCGCTATCCGACAAATCCGTGCCACATCGCTGTTCCGACGTTCCAGGATACGAATCCTACTGGTCCACGGTGTCCGACCAGAAATGTCGCGGTTTCAACGGGGTGGTGACGTATGCCAGGTGCGGCACGGTAGTAAAAGCGAACTCACGTCCGTTAAATGTATCGGAATTGGACGATCAGGGACGATGCGTAATGACCGATCACGGATATTTCGTATTGTTCAACGTTTACGTACCGTGCGGAAACGGAATGGATGCATTGCCGAGGAAGATGAAATTCCTGTACGCCCTCGAGGATGCCATGGATAAGCAACGGAATGAATATGGCAAGAAGGTGATGCTCGTGGGCGACATGAACATCGCGTCGGATGGGATGGACGTATATTGGGAGCATCGGAGGGTGAATGTCGACGTGATCCTGGATCGACATAGAAAACGACAACGACGGAGACGACGAGCGCGACATCCTCGTCGATCGGAGGGGGGGGAGAAATTAGAGGACGAGGAGGCGGACGAGGATGAGCGGGTGGATGGGTCGGAGCCGAACGAAACTGACGACATGCCGATCGACGACGCGTCATCGTCGTGGCAGGACGACGTCGCGGCGAATTGGGAACGGATCGCGACGTCGCTTTCCACCCTCGAGGCGATCCCGCGACGCACGACCAATCCATCCACGGGCGCGAACTTCGATAGATTCCGAGCCCGAGTCACGGTGGTCGGAGCGCCGTCGTCGTCGTTGTCGTCGTCGAACGTCGATGACGTAAAATATGTAATGCTGGGGGATTACGAGGATACGGCCGAGGATGCCCTATGCCGTTACGCATTCGACGAGCAAACGTACGTCGATCCTCGCACGGGATTGGACGTCGTGTATCGCAAACGAAACTCCATTTCCGTGCGTACGTTGTCGGAGCTCATGGCCAAGGTCGGTGGGGTGTGTTGGAACGAGACCGTACGTAGGGGCATATCGAACTCGGATTGTGCCGGCCTGAATCCCGATTCGCCTCCGTTGGTTTGGATGAAAAGTCTCTTGGATGGCGAGGACGGTATGGTCGATGTCTTTCGACATTTATATCCGAATGCCGATGCTAGGTGAGCTCTTATACGGGGAGGGGAATGTTATGGGATGTATCATGTTTTTCATCGTCGCTCGATGCGAACAAAATGCTAATGATGGAACGAACGAACACCTTTTTACATTTCTGAAATAAAAACTAAACGTCGCAGATTCACGTGCTGGCATCAGTTCACGCAGAAGCGTTATACCAACGAGGGAACTAGGATAGACTACACGCTGGTAGACAGATCTCTGATGGAATACGTCGAGCCGTTACCCCAATCATCTGCCAATGGTGCCGGGGGTATGTCTATTCCCCTTCTTCGCTGCGGGGAGAGGGACGCGAGTCATCCGAAAAACGTCGACGTCAATCCACTGGGGGAGGAGGCCGCCCTCATGGCCGCCACGGCATGCGGCCTATTCGAGTCGGGATCGTATGCCGGCGGGGGCATCGCCCCGGCGACGAGGCGGGCTCTGGATACACAATTCCTCGGTGTACCACACACCGGAATGGTTTACACTCCGCCCGGATACTCCGATCACGTCGCCGTGTCCCTCCTAATGAAGGACACCTTGCTGTCGGATCGTGTCGGCACTCTGGATCTGATCGACGACGTACCCACCCGCAAGGCGCAGCCGCACAAGAGGCAGAGATCGATATCGTCGTTCTTCTCGTCGGGCGGTACTACGTCGACGTCGTCATTGTCCTCGAGCAACGGATATCCCCCCCGATCGGCAGTCGCCGTCGCCAGCGAGAAGAGGACGTTGAACAGTCGGGAAATGCCCAAGGCTACAGCGCCGAAGAAGAAATCTTTGCATTCGTTTTTCGGAAATCCGAATAATAACTCTGCGGGGAACGTGAACGGATCGGCGTCGGCCGGCGGTACTAAATCGTCTTCTAGAAAAAAACCTGCTGTCGCATCCAATAATGGTCTTCTGAAGCATTTCAGCAAGAAGTGAAAAGAAGCTGAGGTATCAATGCAGGACAATATGGCACGCTGAATTGTTAACGCTCTAGCGGAGACCCGAAAGTTGCAACTAATTGTCTGATTTGCGCACCCCCACTCCTGTTGCACATTGGCAGGGCTAAACTCACGCCAGCTGGTCATCCCACACAAGACCAAAAAACTAAGATAACTCTGAATAAGGTTGAAACAAGAAAGCTATAATCTTGATACGACTTATTTGTTCACACAAGGAGTAAAACGGATGGCAGCTTAAATAGTGGCATCAGCGTCGTCGGTGTGCTTCGCACGAGCACTGTCGCTCACTTGTATCGTCGCCACGTCTCTTCTAAAGAATAACAAGTAAAGTTGATGGCAATTCTATTTTTTTTCTAGATCAATGTCATCCCGAATAATTCTACCCAGTCAATATAAAACACGCCACAAGCACTGTCAGCGATATTGATATGCGAGCTAATGATTGGCTTGTACCATTCACGGGATCGTTCCAGTTCAACAGATTTATACTTTCGCCACCACCACCGGGCCATGTGACATCAAAATGGCACAACAAATTAGCAGCGGCTTTTTCCTCCTCTCTCAGATCACTCCATTTCTTTGCGTACAATGCCGATTTCCCCTGAGGCATGCTCCAAATGGTTTCTTCCCAACCTAGAGAACTCGCAGCGCTCATCACATCTGGTGAGAGTTCTGCCCACTTCGTACCTCGATAGTGCTTAATAACGGCAAGAAACAAAAAAGGACGGCCAAGCGAGAATGAGTTTTGCGTGAATGGAGGATCAAGAGTCCAAAAACAAAAACAAAAACATACGTTTTGAAAGCAATCCCAGGTTCTCGAGTACAAGCCCAATTGAATAGCGTACGGCCGCTGTTCCTCGGTGAGGTCATCCCATGCTCGATTTTCGATGTCGGCGAGACCCAAGTCATTCCACGTCACCTCGTCATATAGCATCACGTTCTCGGCGATGAGTCTTTGTTCGGGAGTTAGCCCATCCCAGGGCGTGAATCGGACGGTCGGCATTGGGAATGGGAACGGCCCGTCATTCCTCGTCATGTCGATCATGTCCCAATTGTAAACATCGTAGCAAAGGTCATTGGCATAGAGCCGTTCCGCCTCACTTAGCCCGTTCCACGACTTCGAGTCCGACGCCGGCGGGTCCGCTCCATCCTCCCACGATGATTGGGACCATCCCAGTCCAGCATACGACGTCGCGATTCCCCTCTCCTCCAGATCGGCCCAACCGTACGACTCGTAGTGATTCATCCAGCAATCCCACCCCCTCTCGTCCAATCCGAGTATCGTCATGGCGGCGTCCTCCTCGTAGTACATCAATTCGTAATGACCCCGACTCTCGACCTCGGCCAATCGATGTACGTTCCACGTAAGTTCCGTGTATCCCAAATTCGTACCCAAAGACGCACGAGCTCCATCGTCCAAATCGTCCCATGGGACGAAGCGCGTCAACGGCCGGGGGATGGGATATCCGTCGTAATTACCGTCATTCGACGACGTCGATGGACTGGATGACGCGTCGGCGTCCGTTTCGGTGATTGGAACGGACGGCACGCGGCCATCGGAGGTGGGAGGGGAGGTGGGCGACTCGATGATCGCGATCAACGTCGTCGGCATCGCAGAGAACGATGGACGATTCGTCGGGACGTACGTCGTCGTGGGACTGACGGATGTCGGCGCATGAGTCGACGCGATGCATGCATCCGCATCGTCGTCCCACTCGCAATTCGGACGCGCGTCCTTGCAATCCCCCTTCCCCGTCAGGTACCGACATTCGCCCACCCTCGTGCGACAATACGACGCATCGTCGTCGTCGATGTCATCGATGATGTGCGCGATCCACTTGCAGTGCATCGTCGAGACGCAGTCGTATTCGGAGCTCGATCGCGGATTGTAAGCATCGCAGGAGTTGCGACAGATCGCGGATGACAACGTCGACGTCGACGTCGATGTAGACGTTCCCGTTCCCGCAAACATCGGCACCATCATGGTTGGTACGATCACGTCCTCCCCATCTGCGATCATCATCGCGTCGGTCGTTGCGGCGGTCGTCGCGATCCACCATTCGCAATCGGGATCGTATTCATCGCATTCGTCCTCGGACGAGGAATGGAGAGCGCAATCGACGACGTCCACCTCCGTCGGACTCGATGTCGGGGGGGTGGACGATGATATCGATGACCTGTCATCGGCCTTTCGAGGTTGGACCTCCACGCCGATGGATGCGACGTAGATCATCACATCGACGTTTTGATTCTCGTCCCTCGTCGTCCTGCTCGTCGTCCTGGTCATCATCGAGGTCGTCGTCGCCGCCGTCGTCGTCGAGGGTACGCACGCGACGAACGACAGCGCATACGTGAGGAGGAGGGCGCATGTACCCAAGGAACGGATGGACGATCCCACGGCGGCCGCATTCGTCGCATTATTACATGCCCTCCCCCCCGTGGCTCCCGATCCCCGCCTCATCTTATTGGACAGTATATGTGCTGCCACGGTTATGTAACATACGTTGATAGAAGATTCGAAAGCGTGGACGAATTTGGAAGTAGTATCGTATCGTTTCGACAATACCCTCCGATGCTGGGACCGTCCCGTCTCACATCCGTCCCCCGATATCCATTATGGGGGGGGCATTGGGCTCAAGAGTCTCACAAAAGTCGGAACGCCAATTTTGTCTGGCGGGGGGCGGATGGGTGGTGTACTGATTCCTTCAGTCGTTGATTCTCGGGCTACACGATATGTCTATTTTATAATAATATTGGGTTCTGATTTCGTCATGAAATTGACTGTCTCACCCTTTAAAAACATCCCGGGACAGACTAGTAGTAAGTACGACACCATGTGGTTCTAACCCCATGGACCTGTTTGGCCTTCTTCTCCCCCCAAAAAAAACATCTCTCGTCGCTCCACAACAACGTCCGACATGCGACGACTCGCACATGGACACAAAAAGAGAGATTGCACTCAGCACCCATCACCCATCATGGCAGACAGCGACAACGTCGATGATACTCTTTCCCCCGATCAGCTCGAGGAAGACAAGCGATTAAAGAGGATCCTGCTCGTCGAGACCATTACGAGTAAATGCGCATCCTCAACCCACGATATCTTGCGAAGGATCCACAGTTCCATATGCGATGCCACCGGCGACGGTAGCAAGCTCGACGCCATCGTCCTGTGCGGTGGCGACCAACTTCTCCTACAAGGTCTTCGTCGACAAAAATCTCGCCAAGCAGTACGTGCTGTGGAATCCGGACAGGAAAGCGCACTACGACCTGAAGCGGGTGGAAAACGAGTATGAAATCATGAATGACGTGTCTGACAAGACCAACGGATGCGTCGTGTCTCCCCTCGCCTGCTGGGATGTAAAGCAAGATGGGGTCAATATGAAACTATTCGTTACGGAGTGGTCCAGGGGTGATGAACAGTTCTCCAACCAATTCATCGACGGCGTGGTGGATACAAGGATTGCACCGCAGATCGCCGACACGCTCGCGACGCTGAATGGTATCAAGGACTTCGACCCTGACTTCAACGAGCTCATCAAGCCATGCATCGATTGCATCGACAAACACATGAAGGACGTTGCGAGAGCGGCAAGCCGAACTGAACATCCGAGTAATAGGACGGAAGCATTCTGTGCTAGTCTTGGCGAGGATGTCACGATGAAAATCATGGATGCATATGCTTCTAAATTCAACCAGCGAGAATGTCTTTGTCACACCGATTCCCACGTCTTCAACATTTTGGTGGAGGCCAAGCCATCCATCGAGGAGTTGGAAGACTTCGGCCCGAATGGTACCATGGTGTTGTGCGATTGGGAAATGGCCATGGCATGAGTAATGTTGTCTTCTTCTGAAAGCATTCTTAGTGTATTATTTATACCGACCATTGACTGTTATGTCTTGCGCAGTGGACCCATCGGGCGTGACATTGATCTCGCCATGCCCTTCCCCATTGGTTGTTTGATCGCCCACGGGTTCAAGGGTATGTGGGAGGGGAGTATCGAGGTCTACATCAATTCGTTACTCGATACATATCTCTCCCGAATGGCGGAGGTGGGGAAGATCACGGGGGAAATTGCGACCATTCTCCGTACTATTGTTGGCATGTGCGGATGGTTCATGTACTTGCCGTTTTACATTCTGAACATTCAAAATAATGCATTCCTGATCGACGCCAAGTACAAAAGCCGCCACCACAACGCCCTGGGCGTCCTTGGCCTGAAGTTCATGCGCCTAGGATTTGACACCGATTACGTTCCGGAATCTACCGGAGCGGCTGATATCCGTGAGCTATTCGACTCGTTGCTAAAGGAGGAGGTCGAGAACGCTCAACAACTGTTCGCCTCTAGGGGACGGAAGATGCAATTGAGGAAGAGTTCCGTGTTACGTGCCATGAATCGCCGCCTGAGCAATACCGAGATGTTCTACTTGGCTCATGAAAGTATGAAAAGGTTCTCTGTTTCCGGCTCTATCAGGGAATAGACGCTGCCTTAACGCGTTTGGTTTAGCGGTGATACGAGCGGGAGCAATGTGTTATATAGTAGAAATTTCAACAAAGTAGAAATGTGTAGGTATTTGATGTTTCATCTTTCGATGTATTGCACTTAGCACCAAATCATTTCCCTTTTTGTTGTGTATTCTTACAAGATGTCCCATTCAACAAGACCTTTTGCATGCCCAACCAGTATCGAAGGTGCTGGGCTATTGCATATGCTATATATCATGTGATCGCCCTCTACCTCAAGGATATTCTCTTCGGCGAAGGATGCATTCCCGTCTTCGCTCATCGTCATCCGCAAAATGATGACTTTGCCATCCGTCGTGCCCAATC
>JALLBA010001173.1:0-11856 GCA_036939675.1 Cyclostephanos invisitatus
GTTAGTTAGTTAGTTAGTTTATCATTTCGCTACCACGGTGGGCTTAGTGCGTTTGGGGGAGAGAGACTAGATCCCTCTCCTCCAAAAAATCATTGGACTTTATGTCTTCCGTTTTTGCTGTGTTTTGTTTCCATAATCGTAAAGCCTCGAAAATGAACACAAGCTGCGGTTTTTATATGTGTATGCTGTACGATAAGGTCTCCGAATATCAAAGTGATTTCCGTTTTCATTGATCTCAAAAGCTGGCATCAAGAGCAAAGGGCTGATCCGCGCGGTCTACTCCGACCCCGGATTTGAAGTACTCTCCGACTCGCTTTTCAAAGAAGTTTGTTTTCCCTTGGAGGCTAATCGTTTCCATCCATTCGAAAGGGTTTCCAATCTGGTAGTGGCGGTCGCACCCGAGGCTGAGGAGGAGTCGATCGGCACAAAATTTGATGTAATCGCACATCATGTTCGAGTTCATTCCGATCAGTTCGACGGGGAGAGCGTCGACCACGAATTCCATTTCGATTTCAACCGCGCTGCATATGATTTCAGTGATGCGCGTGGTCGGGAGCTTGTTTATGAGTTTCGAGTAGAGGAGGCATGCAAAGTCGCAGTGCATCCCTTCGTCGCGACTGATCAGCTCGTTGCTGAAGCAGAGCCCCGGCATTAAACCTCGCTTTTTTAGCCAGAAGATTGCGCAAAAAGAACCCGAGAAAAATATGCCTTCGACCGCGGCGAACGCGATCATGCGTTCGGCAAAGCTGGCCGCAGTAGAGTCGCACCATTTTAGCGCCCACTTTGCCTTACGTTGAACACATGGCAATGTTTCAATTGCTTGCAGGAGGTGTAATTTTTTGGTTGGGTCCTTGATGTACGTGTCGATGAGGAGCGAGTACGTCTCGCTGTGGATGTTCTCGACGGCGATTTGGAAGCCGTAGAAGCATCTGGCTTCTGGCAGCGTGATTTCCGTTGCAAAGTTGCCACTTAGGTTCTCGTTAACAATGCCATCGGAGGCGGCGAAAAAAGCAAGGACGTGTGAAATGAAATGTTGTTCCGTCATCGAGAGTCGTTCCCAATCAACTGCGTCTGCCGATAGGTCGATCTCTTCGGCGGTCCAAAAGGAGGCTTCGGCTTTCTTGTACATCCTCCATATGTCATTATGTTGGATGGGGAATAGGACGAAGCGATGGGGGTTCTCTTGAAGTAGTGGTTCGGGGGCAAGATGGCCGTGTACTTCGGCTCTTTTGTGACGCGATACTTTTTTGGACGACGGAGGACTCTTGGAGGCCTTCTTTATGATCGTCGTGGGAGCGGAGACCTTGCAGAAGTTTCCCCAGTCATTGCCGTTGTCACGTATGAAGTTCGTGATCTCGCAGAAGGCTTGGTACGTGACGGCATGCTCGAGCGGCATGATGAAGATAGTGTTTTGGAGATGAATGAAGTTGGGATGTTTTTTGTGTTTGTGGTGTACGTATGTTGTTGTTTTCCTGTGATGCGAAGCAGGTGTGAAGCAGGAAATTCTGTTTTTTGGTGATATGTGTTAACGTGAGGTCATAACGGGAAAGGGGGAAAAAAAAGGATTTTCCCTGTCTGTGCCATTCTCTTGTTGTGAGAGAGGGATGGTATCCCCCTTCCCGAATCTGGCCTTCGTCCGCTCAATCATCTCTTCAATCTTGACATGGAGTTCTCGAAGGGGTGAGTTTGACATAATAGTTTATGCGCGCTCTCTGAGGTACTCGTGCGCATTGTTGAGGAGTTGAAAAAAGAAAGAAGCTTCTGCAGTGTCCAAGCCAGTGATTGCTGGATTATTCTTGTCAGGGTGATATTTCCTAGCAAGTTGTCGATAGTGTATTTTAATTTCCGTCTCGGATGCACCCAGTCCAAGTCCAAGGATGGTGAGCGATTGAAACATGCTTCTTCCCACCTGCGTGCAAAAATCCTCATCGTGTAGCCACCTTTTCGGATCGTATTGCGCGTGGGGGGGGGGGGGGGGGTGCTGTCTGTGTTCGTGCGGGGGGGGGGGGGCTCTCGGCGGCGGGGGGGGTTGGTGCTGTTCTCGTCCTCGCGAATTATTTCGTTGCTCTCCTCGCTCGCTTGCACCATAATGATCATCGTCATTGGTCGTATGGCTCTCATTGTCGTCGTCATTGCCGTTTTCGTCTGCAGGGGTCCGTCGTTCGCTGGTGCCGCGTCGTGCCCGCCACGACGGCAGTGGCCCCCATGATTCCGGTCGTGCTGGCAAGGGCGTATCTGGATGGAGGAGGCGTTTAACGAGTTGATTCCAGTAGTCTTTGTCGTTCGCTTCATGTATCCAGTCTCGCAGGGATCCAAATCGATCGATATTGACAGTGTTCACATCTTTGAAGAGCAAACGTAAGTTCTCCACCATGAAATTTTTTCCGGTCGTCTGCGGTCGTCCGACTCGTCGTTTGTGGTCGCAGCAGGCTGTGATCATGTTTCGGGAGGGCCGATCAGGGGGCCCGCGGATCATTTCCCCGATGAAGTCCATTTGCCGTGCCGCGATCATATTCCGCACGCATGGGATTGAGTAAAACATCTGACGTACTTTGTCGTTGCGAATTCGCTCTTCCTTCACTTTGCTCATCGATATTTGGAGAATGCGTCGTATGTTGCGGTGTAGGAAGACCTCAAGTTGGTCAAGTTGGGTTTTCCGGAGGGACCATGTCTCAGCCCCCCAAAGCAAGAGGTTCATCGGGATGGCTCGGAAGAGCATGTATTTGTTGAACATGTCCAGGTGGGGATTCCGCCATACTTCCTTCAATGCGCCCATCGCTGCCGTGGCAGCCGCTATTCGAGCTGTGATATCGTCATCATCGTGGAGACTGAAGTTGATGAGTGATCCAAGGTAACGAAAAGTGCGTGTGAAGCTAACATATCCGTCAGCAACAAGAACATTCGCTGTTTCGGGAAGTGTGTCGTAGATGTCGTTGTCTTGTTCTCGCTCTTTTGCTGTCCTGTTTTGATCGCCATCAGTCTCTGGGAGTGCTATGTGTCGTTGGGTCGTTCCTCTCTGACGTTCAGGGAGAGGTGCGGCCCGGGGGGGCAGAGATAGCAATGACTTGGGCAGGATTCGTATTCTTCTGTCGGGGGAGTCATCAGGTGAGAAGGTCACGAACTTCGCTGTGTGATTCGTTACTGTCCCATGTGTGCTGCCGTGTCGCGGGTGATGAGGCACAACTGTAACGCGGCTTCCGATTGGGAATTGATCGGGCGATAATGTCAGAGCATTCGACGACGAGGGGGTAGCTTCGTGAGTATTCGGTGTGATGTGGAACGTTCGCGTATGTCGGAATGCTCGTTGAATCGTGGTGGCTGCACGCTGCCGTCTTCTGATCATTTGGAAGAACTGAGGTGGAGGAAAGAAGACGCACTCAGTTTTCGACTCCGAGGTGCCGCGTCCGATGTGCATTTCCAATCCAAATCGCGCAAAATGGTGGTAGATCAGTTCCATTCCTCGCTGTAAATTCTCTCGTGTGCCAAACGGAAAGGCTCCGTCGTCAACGTACAGGCATTGAAGCACTCCGTAGGCCGTGAGTTGTTTTGACCGAAACATTGCTGGTGTATGACTGCAGATTTTTCCTTTTTCAAAATGCTCATCGGCTGCCGTCATGACACTTAGGATTGGGATGTCATGGTCCTTCCACACGAGCTCCAATGTTTCAGCAAATGCCGTCATGAGGAACAGGAATAGTACTGGTGCCATGTTGTCCCCTTGACGAACTCCAACAGTCTGGGGAATTTGTGCTATCTCGTTTTCAATTTTTAGGACACATGTGTTATTTCGGTAGATGGTTTCAATTGCCGTCACGAATTTTGGCGGTGCCCCGTATTTCCGAAGGATGTCGATTATCAGCACGTGATTAGCCGTGTCGTACGCTTTGACTAAGTCAACGAAGCCCACATACGAGGCAAGGTCGTGATTGTGTCTGGCATTGAGAAGGGCTTTTAGTGTGAAGAGTCCATCTCGGCATCCGATTTCCGGCGTGCCTCCAAATTGAAACCGCGTGCCATGTTTGTCTAGCAGCGAAAAAGCTCGGGATGTCATCACCGACGAGAAAACCTTGCTGCACATGTCCATTAACATAATCCCGCGCCATTTGTTGGGGTCACTTAGGTCACCTCGTTTTGGCACCGGGATACATTGGCTTTGGTGCCATCCTTCATGGTCAACCTTTCCTTCGAAGAAGTCACATACGTGGCGATGGACAGTGCGTCGCAGGACGTTATCCATTGCTTTGAGTGCTTCCGGGGGGATGCCATTTAGTCCTGGTGCTTTCCCTTTTTTGAGTTTGTTTATGGCGCGTTTGACTTCCGTGAAGGTGATTGGGCTGTCGATCGTCGTCATGCATGGCTTTTGGGGGAGTAGGTCCAATACGGTGTGGTCGACAGGACGATGGTTGTTCAGTACCTTGTTGAAATGCGGTCCAAATACCGACATGTTTTCTCGTGCATTCGATGCAAGGTCGCCATTTTCCAGACGCATCGCCATGGTGATGTTTGATTTGTGATGGGCAGTCTCTCCGTCAGTGAGTATGCGAATGTTTTCCCACGCTAGTCGCGGATCCATGTTCAACCCATGAATTTTTTCGCATATACTTTTGTACCACCTCGCTTTTGCTAACTCGACTAGGTCATGATTCCGCTTGTTCACGATCTTCAATTGATTTTTGATGCTGGATATTTCGTCAGGGCTGAGATTGTTGCGATCATGGAGACGATGGCGCAGATTGTTCTTCTCCTGGATTGCCGGGGCAAGGATACTTTCACTCTCCGTGTACCATCCGACACAACTCTTCTTCACAACTACTGCAGTGATTTCGCCTGCACGCACAACTGCTTCGCAAAAGTTCTCATACGACATGTCTCGTGAGGTGAGTTGTAGGAGGTATTTGTTGTACATCGTGCGTTGCATCTCGTCCTCGCAAATAGCCCGCCAATCGATGTCACCGCGATTTACTGGTGTTTTGGCCTTGTACTTAATTGACGTGAGATTGAGTTCAAGGGCGACAGCACGATGGTCACTGTCGACTCCATCGAGCGTTGTGTGGCAGTTGCGTATCCGTTTGTGTAGTGTTGCAGAGCATACAAGTAGGTCCAACATGTGGCTTTCCGGAATCCCGGTGTTCGTGGGTCGATTGCTCGTCCATGTGCTATGTCCCGGACTGCCAGATTTCGTTTCGAAGAAGGTGTTCATGACGCGCAGTTGGTGTCCGAGGTAAGCATGGAGTAAGCTTTCGCCTTTTGTGTTCCGTCGGTGTAGTCCATGTGGTCCAAGTATGGATCGGAATTCCGTGGAAGATACTCCATCGAGTTTTCCAATGTTGGAGTTGACATCTGCTCCCATTATTATTTCAGACGCCGCGGGAGCCCTGCTGAGTAGTTCATCCAATGTGTCCAGGAATCGTAGGTAAACTTCGTCTTCTCCCGTTTTTGTGCATGGGTGATACGCAGAAGCAAGGGTTAGGGCGAGGTGCTTCCCTCCTTTCTTTCCTCGGATGTGTTTTCCAGTACGATCATTGCTCGTCAACTTGATGTTCAGACTGATGAACCTTCCTGCAAATTCCCCGGTGGTGTCTGTTGTAATCGGCGGTCGTGCTCCTGCTGCTTTCCAGCCATCATAGTATCGAGGCGAGAGTACGATCGCAACGCCACGGAAATTGTGATGTCCAACTCCTCCGTTGTGTCGAAATACATGGTATCCGTTGATTGTTTCATCGAATACATCTCCTTCGAGCCACGTTTCCTGAATGAAATACACGTCAATCTCCTTCAGTTTCATCGTCGTTATTAGGTGTTCGTATCGCGTGTAGTCGAAAGGTGAGTTGGGGAGTATGTTTCCATCACTGTCGCGTGCTCGTCGTCGTAGACCATGTGCATTTTGCGTGAGCATTTTGCTAAGAACAAATTCCTGTTTGTTTTCTTTGGTTTTATTCGAGGATCGGGTCGTAGTGGATGTCTGACCAAATGCTTCCAACGACGCTGGGACGGATGCCAAATCACGTGAGTCGCTCTTGTACCCAGTGTCATCGTTCCATTCCGCGCGTTGGTCTAATGCGGATTCGGTATCTCCTCCGACGTTCGATTCATCGTCAGTTGTTAGGTCTATTGATGGTGGGGCGGAGATGACTTTGGGCCGTACGGATCCGTTGCGCTCGGGTGCTGTCGGCAGAAAACGATGGCTTGAGAGTGGCCATTCGATGAGTCGTCGGAGTCGTGTCGTTTGTTTAAAAAGGACGCGCACTGAAAGTTCTGGCTGTGAAGTCCGGCGTCGTTGCCGTCGCAGTGATCGGCGATGATTTGGTCCGGAGTTGGGTGCTCGATGTCGTCGACGTGGTGTTATTCTACGTTCCGATCTCCTCGGCGGTACCGTTTTTTCACCGTATAGTGTAATGGGGCACGCTAGTCCTGTGCTGCGTGGGCTGACCGCCGGACAAGCCCAGGAGGATGCGCCATTGTCGGGGAACGCGTCGTTTGTCGATGTGCTACCGGAGGGTTTCGGCACTCCGAGAGGGACAAGAGATGGGGGGTTCGTACCAGTTCCTACGTTGATCGTCCGTAAAAAACCAGCGATGTTCCTTTTTTGTGGTGGGAAAAAAGGGGTTGACCATGACGAGCTCGCCATGGTACGGGGGTGCCGAAATCGGCAAGACGCCGACGACGACGGCGTTTTCAAGTAGCTGTTACCTTATTAAATTAAATTCGTTGCTACAGAATCGAATCTAGTCCAGTTGGAGATCGAGCAGCTTGAGAGGGAAAAGCGCAAAAAGATTTCAGCAACGAATACACAGGAAAAGGCGGAAAAAGTATTGACAAAGAAGAGTGATACTGTGCAGTCATTCCAGTTCGACCATTTGCCCAAAACTGATGTTGATACCTTGCTTCATTGGCATGGGATCGTACCCGGTAAGCATATGATTTCGGAGTACAAAAATTGCCAAAATATCTTTTTTTTTATCTTACTAACTTCCTCTAATCGCCAACCTTTCAGCCATCAACCCTCACCACAAAATGAGAGGCAGTAAAAATAACAAAAGGCGCAACCATGGCGCTACTCTGCGACGCCCCCTACCGCCGCCTGTGCCCCCCTGGCGCTCATTCCGGATCAAGCCCCCCCCTCTATGTCTCGGGTGATGCCAACTGTGCTTGGTTTCACTAAATTTAAGTTGGAAATGCCTTGTCTACAATATTTTCCTCCAAGGCCATTTTTGCATCATCAAAAATGTCCACATTCTTTGTGCATCCCCCCCCCTTGACACCACTGTTAAATAAAATGTCAGCCCAGGTGAGTTTTTCTTCCTTGGCGTGTCCAAAATATTTCATTGCTCTTGTCTGCCCTTCCTCGCGCTGCCATTTTCGTTTGGTCAATAAGATGTCAACATTGGTTTCTGACAATTTCCGCTTATTCCCCTCATTCGTAGCTCCATCTGAGCAAGCACCTCGGGATGGGTTTTGCGGGAGGCTGCCTTCTCTCGCGCATTCGCATGAACGAGCGGGTTCTGCACAGTCCGGAACTGCCGGCAATGTTGCATCCCCCGCTGATGCACTCGCTCCACCCAGTCTTTCATTTTATCCCCCAATCCCCAATGCTGATTCCTCATCTGCCATTGTGCATGCCACAACATCGTGTGTACTTTAGGCGTGACGGGGTATCCAAGAGTCCGGCTGCCCTCCACTGCCGCCGATACAAACGATTGTTAAGTTTAAATTTCCTCGCCCGTCAGATCAACAGTCCTTGCTAATGAAAAAGCCTCTCGAAAATGCAGGCACATCAAGTCAATGTCTGTGTGGCTCAGCAGGCACCCCTCCCTTCTACTTTCCTTGAAAATTGCCGCAAAATGGTCAAAAAGGTACGTGGCATTATTCATAACCTTTTTTATGTCCTTGCCATTAAAACTCCCACCATGGTAAGAATTGAGCTCTACTCCTATCTCTTTCAACGCCGCGAATACTTTTGTTTCAATGCTTGATTGTTGTCTTACCTTCCCTTTCTGCATTTCATTCAATTTTGACTGTTGGTTAGCCATTGTAAGACGCGCCTTCTTCAGCTTGTTTGCTATTGCATCCCGAGAGCGCTGAAGCTTGTTTAGAAGGATCAGGTTGGATTGGTAGGACTCTTCCTGGCCATCATCTTGTGAAACAACAACCAACCGCTGCCGCTTGTTATGTGTGGCAACTGTGCGCTTCATTGTTTTCAAGGTAAGTGCATCGGGAGAATCATCCCATTCGTTCCGTTGTTTTGCTGTGTCGGCAATAATTTGTCTAATGGTGGGAATCGACATTCGAATCGATTCTTCTCCAGGTGCGTATTGTTTGATGTATTCATTTGTGACCTCCCGCAACAACTGAAATATATCATTCCCAATTCCAATTTCACAGTGAAGCAGGGGTGAAACATATTTGGTAAGTTCTATGAAGGGCCACCACGGTTTCTTTTTTACCCCAAGCTTTGGCTCACACTCGCCTGTCTCCTCAATTGTCCCAGCTTCGACGAGATCACACATCGTCCACATCCCACTCTCCCCATCAAGAAATTGGGCCCGTGGTGCTTTACACAGCATGCACCACCATCCGGCCATCGATTCCTTTCCGAGCGCCATCGCTTGGAACGCCAAGTCGCCGGTGACAAACAGATCTACACGGTGAGAATTTTGTGCGTGAGTTTCTTTGAACACACACAACATCTGACCCTCCTCGTTCCGTTCAATATGAAGATACCATGTGGCTACAATTTTAAGCCCAGCGGTAAGTGTGTCAAGTATCGTTGCTTTGATTAATTTTGCAATATCTTTCCGACATATCAGCTCACATACTGATACCTCAAAATCGATTGGTTCTGCATCGTCTCTTAAATAAACAGAAATAGACGTGTCGAACTGAAAGGCCGTGTCACCGTGGTGGTTGCCACCCACGACCACTTGAACTCGTTTGATGACTGCCGGCATGACTGATTTGCTGGTGAGATATCTTTGTAAGTACACAGTGATCTCATCGTGTATGTCTTTTATTGTCCACTCAACAAACTCAGCTTTATCTTTCCCATCGTACTTGAATTCTGTGCTACCATAAGTAATCTTGCAGTGCCCCTCGGCCAGCATGTCGACACTACATCGAGTAGGACAGAAGCCTTTTCCAAGGTGCGCGCTCAAATGTTTTTTCAGTTCCCTTTCACCTTCACCAGTAACCCCTCCCACAGTTAACATTGCTTGGAATTGTGTTGCGGTCATTGCTTTGCACACGGGTACTTTTTGCATTTCGCATGCGGCTAAAACGGAGTCTTTATAAAATCAGAGGAGGTGATTGGCTATTCGATAAGCAGCTTCAAACGTGTCATTTTGTTTAGATCCAGATATTTGAATGGCCCTATCAACCCATTCCTTCAAGTTGCGAAAAGAACGATCACTTGATGTCCGAGGCACCCGCACGTAGCATATTTTATTGTTTGACATATCCGTAGTGTTTAATTCATATGTAGTACTAAGCAGATCATTTCATTCTCTTAATAGACTACACATTGATTTTTGAACCGACGGGTCCATTGGATCGAAACCCCCACCATATTTTACTCCGAGTTGCTTTGATAGAAAGGGATATGACAATGCCATATCAGTCTTTGCATCATTGATTTTTTTTTGGCGTGACCATCGGGACATCCTTGACGCTGTCATCATCGTTCCTCAGTCTCATCATCTGTGTCCTCTTTCTCCTTCTCAATTATGGTATTCCATACGAGCTGCTCCATGCTTTGTCTGAACTGTTGTTGTTTGATTCTAAGCCGGTTCAATCGTGGGGCAGTGATAATCATTACGCCATACATATTCTGCTGCATCTCAACTTTTCTGGGCGAATATGAATTAATGATGTCAATCCGAATGAAATGATAGAGGTGTTGATGTGTGATGGTGGGAGAAAAGGTTCTGATGTTTTTTTTTCGCCAAAAATCTCCAGAATGCGCCTTGGGAGGTGGTGTCCTCCACCCCGCCCCCCCCCCCCGGAATTTCCTGTTGGATACGCAGCTTTGGAAATCAAAAAGGACAGGCTTCTCGTAATAGGGTAGTTAAAAGTGCTAAAGTAGTCAAAATAGTTTTTCATATGGTTCCTACGTTGACACATTTTGTTCTTTTTTTTTGGCGCACCATGGGTGTGACGCCATTATTCATAGTAGATCCTATGCCACATTTTTGTATGAATCAAGTCCTGACTCACAATAACACACAACTCAACACAAAACCATTTTCACTTTACATCCTCATCGTCCACAACAATGAAGATCATTTATAATCCAGGAGGATTCAACCGCAGCCGCTTCACTGATAGGCTAGAGTCCGGCTGTGCAGGAGCCAGGCTCTGGTACACCTTTGCCAAGAATCTGGCCATTGTTCAAGCTGTTGAGAAGTTGAGACTAGAATCACAGTTGAACCTCACTCAGGTCGCCGCACTTGTTCAAGTGACCCATCCTAAATATACAAGTGGTCAAACCAGGCGGAACATTTCAAGAACCCAAAGAACGCTCTCAAGATGGCAATCCACATTGGCCCCACAAGCATCCTCGCCGATATTGAACAAGCTCTACTGGATTTCATAGAGGAATGGTGTCAAAAGGGATACAAGGTTAATTGCTTCACCCTTCTCCAAAAGATCACCGAGCTGAAGCCTGAGGTTGTCAACAAGAAGTCAGAAGGTGCTGCGAAAATCTGTCTGTCCCGCTTCCTGGCCAAAAATCAGCTCACTCACCGTGTGGCCACCCACAAGGTGCAGTGTGACCCTCGTGAGGTTGAAGCCGAAGCACTTGACTTTCTTGAGTACATCCGCCCCCATCTCGTTGCAGCCAATTGCCACCCCCACTGTATCATCAACATGGACCAGACCCCCGTGTACATGGGGATGGCGGCTGGTTGCACAATCAATCATGTAGGCAAAAAGACAGTCAACGTACACACAACCAGTGGTGACAGTGTGCGCGTGACTGTTGCCACGTGTATCACCGCATCTGGCTGCATGCTCCCATCAATGGTAGTATTCAAAGGTAACTCCACGCATTGTTATCACTTCTTCCACACTGTTACTCACAACATATTGATTGTTAATTTTCATTACTTGCAGGTAATATCAAGGGACGAATTTGGAAGCGTGAGATCTCCACGATGCAACAGGATTTACCCGACCTCATCTACAGCATCCAAGAATTGGCATGGTTCGATGAGACTATCATGATTGATTGGATCGAAGTCATCCTCAAGCCGTACTCTGCCACTGCCCCCCCCGGTATTGTACCCATCATCTTCCTTGACTCATTTACTGTTCAAAAGATGGAGATCGTGGTCAATGCGATCCAAGATCTGGGGGTCGAAGTTGAGTTCATCCCCTCGAGCTGCACGGGAATGGTACAGCCCGTTGACCTAGGTTGCTCATTCCTTTTGCCATTCCTTCAATCTGGAACCCCCCCAAAAGGAATCCCTGAGGATTCCTTCATGTTCCTTCCTTTTGTGAAGGAATTCCTTTTGATATTCCTTCAATTTGAACCACTCCAAAAAGGAATGCTTGTCAAGATTCCAAAGGAATCCTTCCGTTCCTTTTCATTCCTCCGTTTTCCCCCAGAAATGAGTTGATCTCCCGCCAGAAATGAGTTCACAAGGTCATACATAGTACCATAGGACGCCGG
Source organism: Cyclostephanos invisitatus (assembly GCA_036939675.1). Lineage (NCBI taxonomy): Eukaryota > Bacillariophyta > Thalassiosirophyceae > Thalassiosirales > Thalassiosiraceae > Cyclostephanos > Cyclostephanos invisitatus. The sequence goes on from JALLBA010001173.1 coordinate 11,666, forward strand.
CGGCCGCCATGGTCACGGTATCTCGGACTCTTGCAGTTTAATTATTTACATGAGTGAAAACTGTCTCTGGTATATATTCTACGTAGGAATCTCGTAATACTACCTACATTAACAGGTTAACCGCTATAAGGTTCTTGCGGGAACCTAAAAACTCCCACAGAACACAAGAATCCCCACCATGGCGAGCGTCC
>JALLBA010001174.1:0-18761 GCA_036939675.1 Cyclostephanos invisitatus
CGTCGCCGCATCCAGAAGATATATCAGATGGCGACCGATGTTGTTGACGGATATGGTGATGAGTATTACAACAAACACGATAGGCCACTGCCTCAGGAGACTAGACTGTCGACAAAATAATGCTTCTGTACCACAATAGGATTGAACGTCTTTGTGTCGAAGTTGGTCTGACTGTTGAGGAAGAGGAGCAATGGGATCCAGAGGAAGCAACCATTGACATCGACGATCTTTCTGAATCCGGCTAAGAGTCCGAGAAGCATGATTCGGATGATGTCGTTTTCTACTCGGACATGGACAACTAAGACGAAGAGGAGGACGACGATAACGAAGATGACAACACGAGTGGAGGGAAGAGGAAGGACGGTGATGATGATGACTTCGGTGACGATGAAGATTCCCGTCAGATTGCAAAGTGGGAACACAAGATTAAGTCCCTTCGCAAAAATCTCGTGTCAGATCTCATAATCATCTAGAGGATGACTCATAGTCCCAATCGAAAAAAATCCCTACAATAAGTTTGATGAGTGGTCTGCTTGGAAGATGAATGATGTCAATGAGAAAGTAGCCGAACTCAACGTTAAGATTCAACAGATGAAGGAAAGTGTGGTGACTAAGGAATCACCTGCTCGTAAGCGCAAGGCGAAGGCCACTAAGACTTAAATAAACTAGATATCGTAATTTCTAAGACAAGTTCTATAACCTAAACAACAAGCACAAATGATGACATAGAACCTATTAAACCCTAAACCAAAATAACATAGTACCCCTACGCATTCCCTACCACTCCGTCCTTTGTGTCCTCCACCTCGATCTCGTCGAACTGTGCGATCTCTGCATTGTCCTCGTCGACTTCCTCGACGATAGTCTCGGGTGCAATGGCAGAATTGCTCTTATTGTTCCTGCGACGCATTTTCACGGTTGCCTCTTGGACATGGTCAGCGATCCCCAACTTTTGCGTATCATTCTTGGGACGTCCCTTCTTCTTCGGAGCTGCCCATCCTGGACAGTACTTAGTGTTTTGATCTGGAACAGTTGTGTTCCTTATATTCTGCCAAGTAATGTCATTCTCATACACCATTTCTTTGGGGAACTGCAGCTGCCACTGGGCACGGGTGTACCAAAACGGCATCAATTGCACCCTCGTCAGATCGGGTATCGCGCCAGACTTGACAATGGAAACCATATGGTCGCAGGGAATGCCTTCCTTCTTAGGGAAGCCGCAACTGCAAGTCCCAAATTGTGAACCATGTACGACACCGGCCTTGTGGAGTAAAATGAAGTACTCCCTAGTTGCTGCTGAGTTTTTTGATACTACAAAATTGTGGAAGTCGGCATGCTCTGTCATCTGGAGACGATAAATCGAACTCTCGCACTTTTGGAAGATCTCCTCCATGAGTTTCATCCCCCTTGGGGTCAGTATGGAATTCTTGAACCTCGAGACCTTGTGGGCATCTGACTGTCCTCTTTTGAATCTTTCTCCCTCCTTCTTGATGAGAATGATCGTCACATAAAGTAGATCAACGGCAGTTCTTTTTCATATATCTTCGTTAGAACGATTCATGCTTTCAACGCCGCTTGAAGCCGTCTTGCCAAACATGTAGATCGGAACATCATCATCATCCTCGGACTTGTGACAACGAGCCGCCGAATGCTGTTGATCATCGCGAAGGGCATCCAAATATGCAGTGTGAGCCGGCCGCATTTGGGGATAGTACTTGCTCTTGAGGTAACGAATACTCGACACACTGCTGCACTTGACTAGCATGTTAAACATCCACAGACAAGTCAGGGGACTATTCCCCTCTCCACCACCAAACTTCTTCTTGATGTTTTGGCGCCGGTGGAAAGCACAATGAAATTGACCTGCCTCGGGCACAATCTGCCTCATTGCCATAAGTGCTCCCTTGTCTTGATCGGTGATCACCATCTTCGTGACCTGATTGACAATTGGGTGTTCAGATACGATGAACTTCCAAAAACGAGTCCAGTTCGCAGTATCTTCATTGCCAAAGAGCATCGCAAAACCCAAAGGTGCCATCGATCCATTGGCTGTATTAGCATAGGCCGAAAACAGGGTGTATTTCCCGAAGGACACATGAGAGCCATCGGCCTGAATAACCTCTTGGAGAAATGGCACTTGCGCCTTCAAGGCTGAGGTGGCGATGAAGATTACAGTGAGGAACTTCTGGGGAGGCCCGTCTTCCATTCCCAACTGATTCATTAGACTGACCTCGTTCGCGATGAGCCAGTTGCGTATGAAGTTCTCTGTCATTTCACCCCGTTCGAGAACTGGCTCGTTATTATCCTTGTGGCGCTTAATCTCTTCCCTAACCACCAATGAGCGAAGTGTTCGGATGACATCGCGACAGTCATTAAAAACTAATTCACAGGAGTGGCCCATTCCAACGATGGCCTCCCTCACACCCTCGCAATAGGTGACATTATCATTAGGATCACCAAACAGTTGAAACTTCACCCAATCCCGAGAATGCTGCAGTATGTTGTCCAAAATCAAGTCAAGGCGGGCATAATTGACAAGAAGTCCCCTCAGATGCGCGTATGACAATCCCGGAGATGTCTCCAAATGAGGCATCAGGATATGCCCCAACCATTGACTAGTAAACGGGCTCCGCATGGAATTTTTGGGAATGAAAAGACACTTCGAAGGAATGATAAGATTGTCGTGATAATCCCTGCAGCACAAACTCTTAATCATCCACCCCTGTGAGCAGTTGTTTGCGGAGACGTAGAAGTTCAAACCCGCCACTTCATACCTCAGGGTGCAACTCTTGGTAACCTTTGTCCGGATATTGCGGAGGTTCGCCTCTTCAGCGATGCGGATCATCATTGTCTCCTTTAGTTCAAATGTTTGTCCCTTTTCTAGAGGATTGTTTTCCACTACTTGCATCAAACGGATATGGGCGAACTGATCCCCGGTATACGAAGCTGGTGCGACCTCCGTAGACTTATGGGGCGAAAATGTCGCCTGACTCGCTCGCAAAGAAGCAAATAGTTGACGACGATTTTTGTCGGTGAACTTCTTTTGTTCAGCGCGGTAACGAACGAGCTCGGCACTCGTAGCATTTGGATTTGGCTGGGGTCTTCCGAGGACTCGAGTGCGGCTGCCGTAAGCGACACCTTCCTCACCGGGGATGGACGAAAAATACTTGTCGTTATAATCGTCATCAAATATCTCGTCCATTAGATCGTCGTCATCGCGATAGTATAATCCCTCCCCTGCTTTTACACGCATCGAACCCTGTGGAGCTAAAAAATGGTGGATATCCCCCAGTAGCAGTTAAGGTTAACTTGTTAATTCTTATTAGTCATAACAAGAGTGCTATTGAAAGAACATCCTACTTCTCACATAGTGAGTGTTTCGTGGTATCTACATGGAACTTATCATTTTGGTTTCATGGTACACTTTCATCATTCATCATGAATTTACCAGTAATAATTAATACCAGCAATCTAAGCCACGCTCGACCCTTATTCCATGGCATTGCCATCGTTGCGAACCAGCACGCTTTCCACCGCACCCCCCAACGCCCTCGCCAACGTTTCCACATCTTCCATGGTCTGGCTGACATTGGCCACCAACCGCAGGCACGGTTCCGGGACCAATTGCAGATACTTCTTTGTGTGCCCCCCCGTGGACACTATCGCCACCCCCCCCTTCTCGAGGCAATGCCGTGATATCAGATCCAGTACCTCGGTCTGCTCGGCGCGAGTGCGCCCTGTCGCCTCGCCGTCGGCCAGCCTCAGGTAAAGGATGGGCGATTGGGGATGGGAGGTGATGACCAATCGATCGCGTAACTTGAGCGCGTGGGGATGGCACGAGTTGGTGAGGGTCCCGTACAAGTTCGATACGTTCCGATGCAACCGCTCGAGCAGGGCCGGGCCGGATAGGTCGTCCGGTCGCGATGATTTCGGGCCAGCGATGGAGCGAGACGATAGGTGGTCGTCGAGACGCGCTCGTAGCTCCGCCTTACGTCCGCTAGCGCTCAGTCCTCGTTTCTTTAACTCGGTCCTGAGATCGGCCACTCTCATTTCCTCGATATTTAATTCGCCATCGTCAATCATCGTGGCGATGTCCGGTTTCTCGTCGCCCTCGATGACAAGGCCGCCATCGTCGGTGTCGTCCCCGATATCCCCCGTTATCCCGTCCAATCTCCCCTCCAACCTCCTCACGCTCGCCAGGCAAACCTTGCTAAGGAACGGGGGGGCGCTCGCGCTGAAGCAATACCCTGCCCCGCTCAACCGCTGATGGTCCACCACCTCCTCGCTCCCGACGGTCATCCCGCCCACGCTCCCGAGGGAATATTCGAGGCTGAACGTTACGATCTCGGCGTGTATCATGTGCCGCAGTCCGTGATGCTCGAGTGATCCCATGCCGTTCGTACCGAGCGAGCCGATCCCGTGCGAATCGTCCAGTATCAATCGGTAGTGGAATTCCTCCTTCAACTTCACGATCTCGTCGAGCGGCGCGATGGTACCCCAATTGCGATACAATCCCTCCACCACAAGGAAACGCCTCTGATCGGTCGACCGACGACCGCGCGCTCGGTCCTGCGACGATATCTTCTCGAGTACCCTACGCAGGTCCCGAACGTTGTTGTGACGGAAGTATCGTACGTTCGCGCGACTTAGCGTCACGCCCACGAGGAGCGCCTCGTGACATCCCTCGTCCACCACGAGCAGGTCCCCCCTCTTCGCGAACGCGGCGACCGTCGACGTCGATCCGCTCGCGCCGTCGGAGTACAGTATCGCCCCCTCCGTTCCGAGGAAGTCGGCCACGGCCGACTCGACCTCGAGGTGCGCGTCGATGGTGCCGTAGAATCCCCTCGGCCCGCACGAGCCGCATCCGTAATGCGACAATGCGCGCTTGGCGACGTCGCGCAATGCGGCGGACGACGACGACGATAGCGTATCGAGGGTCGCGAAATTGAGCGCCGAGATCGTCGCGGGGGGGGGGGACGCGTCCCCCGCGATGCCGCCCCCCCCGTCGTCGCGGGGCGCACGCGAATCGTCGCGCCGCAGGAGCAGACTCGATCCCGCGATGCCCGCCACGACGAGTCCCGTCCCAACGATTTCCCCCCCCCCCCCCCCCCCCCCCCCCCCCCCCCCCCCCCCCCCCCCCCCCAGGAGCAGACTCGATCCCGCGATGCCGGCCACGACGAGTCCCGTCCCAACGATTCCCCCCCCCCCTCCCCCTCCCCCGCCACACCCCAGCGACTTCCTCCTCTCGGACTTCCACTCGTATATCAATTCCTCCTCCTCCTCCCTCGTGGGCTTGTACCTCATCCTCTCCTGTCCGAAGCGCCAATCGGCACGACGTTGCAATATAACTAGTATCACGCACATGACGATGAGGAGGGTCTCGACGAGTACGTGCAATGGATTCGAATGGAGGAGGTCGAGCCACCAATCGCGATACCGGTACGGCAACGTCAGCAACGTCCCCAGCGCGCGACGACTGAGTGGTAGGATCGGGAACGATGATGCGGGCGGCAATCGCCACGTCATGGACGGGAGACGACATTCGTCGAGGGGACGGGGCGGGAGGAGGCGTCGGAGGGTCCGACCCGCGGATACGCCCAGGTCGTGGACGTTTTGGGTGAATTTCCCCGTCATTTGTTTGTTTGTCCTCTCCCGGCCTGCCTGGCCCTGGGCGCGGTGTGTCGTTGTCGTTTGTGTGTGTCCGTGTGTGTGAATAACACGGGGGACGAGGAGCGGAGGGGTATCTAGACAACAATAGTACTGCGTAGTATGCTACGTAATACTCTAAATGAGTGCCCGTGCGTCGCGTAAAACAAACAGCCTCGACTCTCTGCTTGAGGGGGAGAGGGAGCGCTATCGTACTGATGCAAGCAAGGGACGCGCGCGAGGGAGTTCAGAGGTAGGGTGCACCCCCCCCCCCCCACCCCGCGGAGATCTTTTCAGTCCCATTGAGCGGTTATAATGGACGGCTTCGCCAATCAGCTCGCCGACCTCCAACGAGCGGCCTCGCGCGCCGGTGGCGTCGTCGTCGACGACGAAGGTCATCGAAGACGGGACGGGGGGGGAGGAGGACGGGGGACGGGCGGCGACGGCGGCGCGGCGGCGACACGAGGGCAGAAGCGCGGGAGGGACGACAATCATCGTCCCCCCCGCGGCCACCACCAAGATGAATACGACTCGTCATTTCGGGATACGTGGGGCGGGAGGGGGAGGGGGGGGAGGAGGAATGTCGATTCTGATGACAATCGCGACCGACGAAATGGCATTCGTCATGGTGGTCGTCGTCATCATCATCATCATCATCACGACCGCCATCATCGGAGTCGTCGCGACGATTCGCCGCCATTGAGCGATCTCGTCGAGGGCGTCGCGATGAGGTATGAACGCGACGTCGTCGATTCCGCCGCCGCCGCCGCCGCCGCCGCCGCCGCCGGGGGGGGCGGCTCGAACGATGATGACGGCGCTGCGGGGGGAGACGACGCTAACGTCCCGTCCGCCGCGAGGACCACGGACTGCGCGTCGGCGACGGAACGACCGCAGGGACGACGTCGACGACGACGACGACGGAGGCACATCGCGTTGCTCTTCATGACCATCGACGATCTGCCCCACGAGCACATCTGGGAGGAGTGGCTTCGATCGGCCCGTCGGCCCGACGACGAAAACGGCTCAAACCAAGACGAAGACGACGACTTGATGGTGAGCGTGCTATGTCACGCCAAATACCCCGATCGCATACGCAGCCCGTGGCTGCGACGACGACACCTCCTCCGTGATGGGGGGAGGGTGGATGGGAACGGGGACCGTCGCGACGATGTCGGCGACGATTCGTCGTCGTTCCACACCCGCAGGCCGGAGTGGGGATCCATCGACATCACGAGGGCGATGATAGACCTGCTCGAGGAGGGGCTGCGCATAGGGACGACGGGGGGGGATGGGAGGACGTCGTCGCGCGATAAGGATGATATCGATGCGGTCGATCGTCATTATCGACGATATCTATCCACCGGATCGCCGGTCGTCAATGGACCGTGTGACGTGCCGCCGGTGGATCGATTCATATTCCTGAGCGAATCGTGCCTGCCGGTGACCACCTTATGGGAATGCGAAATGGCATTGTTCGGACCGCGCATCACGGACGGGGGAGAGGAGGGCGGGTCGTCGTACGACGATCCGAGGTACGACAAGAGCTGGATGCGAGCGCTGTCCACCCCGAATAACGGATACGCTAGGCAATTGCAGTGGGAGGCGATACGCGAACGCGACGTGCCGTCGCGATACGTGTGGAAGGCCGATCAGTGGGTCGCATTGACCCGCGCTCACGGCGAGGCGATCGCATCGCTTTCGGGGGGGCGATACCTCGACGGACGGTCGTTATTGTCGGCATTCCGCGACGTGCGCGCCTCGGACGAGATGTACCTCCCCACGGCGCTCTCGATACTTGGCATCGTTCGACGACCGTCGGGCGGTGGGGAGGTGGAGGACGGCGTCCAAAACGACGGTACGGTGGGGGGAGGCGCCCGTCCGATGAAGGACGGCGAATCGCGAGCGGGGCCCGGCATCCGTCGACGTAGGGTAACCTACTGCGACTGGACCTCGAGCGCGAGGAATCCGGCGTCGTTTGGGCCCGCGGAGTGGAGGGAGGTCGCACATGCGGCACGAGGGGAGGGATGCCTGTTCGCGAGGAAATTCGTCCCGGGAGGGGGGAGGACGTCGTCGATTGCGTCTGGTCTAAGCATAGGTGGGGATGGGACGGTGGGAACTAATGGCCTCATCTCGATGGAGGCTTGGAAGTCGGCAGTTGCCAACTTTTTGCGAGGATGATGGTCGATTTTAAAACTTAATATGAACAATTGGCAAATGAATAGCATGAATATTATTGTTACAACCCAGTCTAACCTCCAACACCAAGTAAGCGTCAATTGCAAGCACGCTACAAATAATGATTTATTACCCAACAATTCCATACCAGTATTTCGTATTGTATCAGTGGCGTTATGACTTCTTTCTTACAGATGATGGATGTTGATTTGAAGGAAGGGCAGATTGATCATAGTCAGCTAGAAGCTTCCCGGAAAGGATCATCCTGACCACCTCAATCTCCTCCTGTGAAGAGAGGGACCTCTCCTCCAATGTTGGGAAACCTAAAGCTTATCGTATGAAAACTGGTACCAACGCGTCTGTCCATGTCACACACACGGCACGCACTGTCACCGAGAGTAGTGGGAAAGAGCATAACATCACGATGAACAACGAACAAGACAAGCAGCATATAATGACAAGCACCTCCGGGAGACGTCGTCGGCCGCGCCTAACTGCCATCCTGGCAGCCGCGCTTGCGGCGGCATCGTCCACATCGTCGTCGTCACCGGACGCACCCATCATCGCGGCGACGGCTTTCGCGCCCCCTTCGTCAACCCTTCCCCCGCACGACGGACGTGCAGTTGGGGCGGCGGCACCGAAAGCAATAGGAGGAGGAAAACGAGAAATAGGAGGACGACATTCCTCGTCGAAGCTCCGACCCCGTCATCGCGACGACACCTCCCTCGGGATGGTATTTGACTTCTTTAAGAAGGCGTCGACGGATGCGTCGGAGCAGATGTCGGCGTTCGCCACCGGCCTCGCCAAGTCGAGGAATCAGCTCCTGTACGGCCTCGAGGACTCCCTCGCGTCCCTATACGACAGCAGGGGGGCAGGAGTGGGGGGAGGGGGGGGCAATCTCCTCGATCGACTCGAGGACACGCTGCTGCAGGCCGACATTGGCCTCGCGACCGCCGAGGACGTGCTTAGCGAGGCGCGGTTCCTACGGGAGGAGAGCACGGAGATATTCGGGAGGGACGACGTCAAGGCGCTGCTTCGGGGTAAGCTCCTCGAGGCGCTTGGAGCAAGTGCGGGAGGGAGGTCGTCCGAGTACAGTCGGGTATGGGCCAGGGCCGGGAGCGCGGGGGCGCCATCGTCGGGGGATCGTAGCGGCGGAGTCGAGGGATACGAGGATCGGGACGGCGTCGACGGACGCGGCTCGTTCGCGCTACGATTCGCCGGCGATGGGGACGCACGTCCCATCTCGGCGAAAAGGCCCCTGACCGTGCACTTCGTGATGGGTGCCAACGGCATGGGCAAGACCACCACGATAGGGAAGCTCGCGTATCGCCTGCGCAACGAGGCGGGGAAGAAGGTACTCCTCGCCGCGTGCGATACGTTCCGGGCGGGGGCGGTGGCGCAGCTGGAACAGTGGGCGGTGCGATCAGGGGTCGACTGTCACTCGCCGTCCGAGAATACGAACGGACCGAGCGCGGTGCTGTACGGTGCCCTCGACAGGGCGATCGACGGGGGGTACGACGTCCTCCTCGTCGACACGTCGGGGAGGCTCAGCAACAATGACGCGTTAACGGCGGAGCTCGTGAAGATGAAGCGCGTCATACAGAAGAGGATGTCGACGAGATTCGACGAGAACATCAAGCCGGTGCTGAACGTGGATGTACCCCACGAGACGCTGCTCGTGATCGACGCGGCCCAGGGACGCATCGCGTTGGATTCCGCGAAGAAGTGGGACAAGGAATTGGGATTGACGGGGCTCATACTTACCAAACTGGACGGGAGTGCCAAGGGGGGGAGCGTGGTCGCGGTGAGCAGGGAGCTGGGACTGCCCGTGAAGCTCGTGGGGGTTGGTGAAGGCATGGAGGATTTGAGGGATGTGAGTAATGTCCTGTTCGAGTGTCGCGAGCGGTGGGTTGGTTGGTTGGGTATGCCTTTTTTTTCGATCTCGATTCAGACGAAACCTCATGTAATTGCTCCTGTGATTGATTCTTTGCCCGATGTCTCGACCATACAGTTTGATCCGGAATCTTTCGTCGATGGTCTGCTTGGCATTGGCATCGCCGGTGGAGGTACGTCCAAATCCGAAGGGACGGCGCTGGCGTCGCGACTGAACCAAATGAGAAAAGAAAGAAATGAACGCGCCAAAGTGACAGTGAAGAAGGAGCAGGCTTCGTCCGCACTTAAAATTGAACCTGGAGGTGGGATTCCCATGCCGGGAAATTTGGATGGCTTTGTCTCGGAAAGTCTCGACATGAGTGAAGTGGAATTAGCTGTCCCAGGCGGAGGAGGTGTGGCTCGAGGAAAGTCGAATAGTAAGAAGAAAAAGAAGGGAAAGCGTTAAAAAAAGAGTTAGGTGGCAAGTGGCGCGATTCAGGCACGATCAATAATAATAAATGATCTGGATTAAACTGTACAAGATTCTCGAGGGGTGAGTATTGGTGTTTGAGCTGAATTATAATTGATTATATGGACACCCATTAGTACTACTCCTTGAATTGATTGCATTTCCCCCCTGAAACTAAACACGCGCCCTTACTCGTCTCCACATTCAGCCCTACATCTAAATTGACAGATGCAAATGATGCACAATCTCAAAGCAAGCTACAACAAATCTTTCCGGGAAAGCTTCACTGGCTCTCCCGTCGTAACTTTGAGATTATTTGCCTCGGCCATCAATTTGATCAAAGAATGAGCTAGGACACCTTCAGCTGTAAGATTTAACTGATTCTTTACAAACACAAGCGCATCTGCTTCTCTCTGAAACAAGTAAATTGTTTCCTGCGCTTTCAAATTTGCCTCTGTCAGTAGCACATCTGCCTCGTTATTGGCAGTATCATTGATCTTGACTGCCGACAGTTCAGCTAGTAGCAGATTAGTGTCTGCCTTTGTTGTTTCCAGCTTTCTTTCAGCAATAGCAAGGGCAATATCTTCCTCTGCAGCCTGCTTAGCTGCCACTGCTTCGTTGTATGCATCAGGGAGATGCACGTAAGTAAGCTGTAGCGACGCTGCCACTGCATTTACGCCCTCTTCGCCAGTGGTGCTGTTTCCTTCTAATTTGAGCTTGAGATTTTCCACCATTCTGGATTGAATGGCACCCCTTTTCTTCTGGAAATCGGATACTGCAAACTCACTGCAGCTGAGATGAATTGCAGATAAGCCTGCATTTAACAGAATGTCAACGTATTATAAGCGCATCAAGATGACAGGTGAAAATCAAGTAAAGCTCCCTTCATAATCTCACCAGCTATCTCGACTATGCTAGCCCAATTGTGGAAATCTCTATATTTGACAATCGCTGGCAATACATTGGCGGTAGTCATTTGATACTTTCGTTGGGGAAAAGGAGAGTCACGCCAAGATATTTTTAGTTCGCGGAGGTACACATGTGTCAATGCTACACACATCATGATCTCACCTGAAAGGTCGCCGAAAATTTTACAAGCAAGCCATCGTTCGACACACACTGTCTGTCGTTCACATCAACGGTGATGAATGTGGAGGGGAATTTTATAAAGTGAAAGCCCGGTGGGCCAAGGAACAGACCGCCAGACTTCGTTGCCTCGTCTAATTGCTTCTTGTGTATGTTGTACTGCACACCCATCTCAGTGGAAGGCACTTTCTTCAGAGATGCTATGAGTACGCCCAGACTCACAGCGACGACTACGAAGGCGACGGTCAACCGTAATACTGACATGGTAAAGATTTATGGTTCATGCCATTGTGATTTTATGAGCCAACACAAAAACAAAAGAACGCAGAAGCGGATAACAATACGACCATGATGGCTAACAACAATGACCCTAACTTCATTTGCTTCGCTTGCATCGTTGGTGTCGGAGTGATGTTGACGCTCATTCTTGTGCCGCTTAGCTTCTCCTACGTCGAGTAAGTCGACTAAGTTTATGCTAAAATTGAATCCCTTTAGAACTCACTTTAAATCTATTGCGCTTTTTCGAACGATCATATCAATTGAACTGAAATCCGTAGATACTATGAATACGGACTCGTGCAGAGAAAGTCCACCGGTAGTGTCGGCACGGAGGAAGTCTAGTGAGAATAGCCTATTTCGTGACCTCATTCTCCCCATAAAAGATGTGTTACAGAACAAAAAAAATTCTCCTATAAACGTGCAAACATCTATTGCAACATGCAGCTTCAGCGGTAGATATGCGCTCGGACCTGACAAACACTTCATCAAGTACCAGGCTGATGCCCATCTTGAGTCGTACAGAGAGTTCAGTGTATTTTCTGGTAAGTTTGCGCAGGAAGCAAAATTGACCATCCTATTTTGCCTAGAAAAGCTAAAATGCATGTTCTTTTAGCAACCACTTCGAATATATCAACGGGACTGCCATTTGAGGTTGACTTTGACTTTACTTACTTTCTAATCCAAGATGAAATAGGTACGTCCTCTCATACACTATCACCAAGGAAGTTCCATTTCCCAAAAAAGAGTCCGGTTGAAATTCGCTCCGTCCACAAATTTTTCTTTTTGCCAATCAGGCGATTTACACAATGAACAGGCAAGCAGCTATCGAAGCGTCGTACGCTCGAGGGCAGAGGAAGCGGTCAAGAACGTCGCCGCGAGCCGAGTAACGCTGTCCCAGAGCACGATAGACGAGGCATACGCTAACGTTTTCACGGAGCGAGTGCAGGTGGAGGCGCTGTTCCGATCGGCTATCGAGGATCGCCTCGATAGCCCCCCCCGCTTGCACTGCCGATTGGATCAGTTCTACCTCGGCTTCGTCAAGATCACTGACTCGGTCGCGGCCAAGATGCTCGAGACACGGGTGCAAAACGAGTTAAACGACCGAGAGACTTTCCTCCAGGACGCGCAATCCGAGAGGGAGAAGACCGCCGTGGAGGTTAACAGGATCAATCTCGAATCTAATAAGACGATAAGGACCGCCGTGGCGGAGGCGAGCTTGGTCAGAACCAGGGCACTGGCCGAGGCCCAGCTCATCAAGGCGCGTGCTGAGATCAACGGAACGAGGGCATTACTCGCGTTGGCAGGGATTGTAAGCCAGGAGCACAAGACGACATACACCTACATCACGACACTGCGAGATCGGGAACAGTTGGACATGGTTGTGAGCTACTTGCAAGAGGGTGGGGTCATGTTTACGGCACCAGTGTAAATGGGGGATGGAGACATCCCACTACTAAGGAGTCGTAGAGGATTGGCGCGATGGACGCGGCAAACGACACCGACGGCAATCAATCCAAGCTGACTAACATCACTCCAGTCTAGTCTAACTTCGTATTATAATACTTCCATTTCTATCAATAACATCATGTTTAATATTGAAGTTGTGCCGGCAATCTCTAGTCGGTGAAAAAAAAAGTAACTACACAAAACGCGTAATGCTCTCATTGTCTCACTTATTGTTCGCCTATTGTGGCGCAACTAGCGGTGTGGGGGGCTGGTCACCGGACGACGGAATGAAGGTGAACAGAGCGACGACGTTGTGGTTGTCCCTATCATAAACCCCACCAATCCCGAAAAAAGGCTACCGATGCCCGCCTTTTCATCAGATTTTGACCGCGCCGCGTCACACACCACGTTCCAATAATATTATGTTGCGACTGTCAGTGCCGGAGGGCGGTCGTCCAACTACGGGAACGGGCTGAACCTAGGAGGGTTCGGGTGGCTGTCCAACTGCCCACCCTACCATGATACCCCGAACTGATACCCGCATCGCTGGCAAAACTGGATCAATCCGAGTCTTACTATCACATCCGTATAGTATGGGGCGACTATCTTTGCTGGGGGGCGGTGTTGGACCGACGGCGAGGGGTCGAAGGAAGGAGGGTACGGTTGGCCGCCCAGCGAAATTCAATGTAACAATTCACCATCTTCTGGAAAGGGTGCCGCTCCACTTGTCGGGTGAACATCGCGAGGAGATGGTGTGATGCGGCCTTTGGTGCAGGGGGGTTGTCGTCCGACGAGGGAGGGGATCGAAAGAGAAGGGCCATATGGAGGCGGCTCCTACCAAACTGTCGTCACTGTTACCACCAACAAATTCATCAGCACCAATTCCAATCTCTGTCATCAATTCTTCATCATTTTTCCAACTGTCAGGGCGCTTATGTGCATTGATGGGGTCCTTCCAGCAGTCCTTTGCAGTGTGGTTGTGCTTTCCACAAATCTGACAGTATAACCTGAGCTTGCGTCTCTTGACTTCGCGTTTCTTATTCATTGCAGTTTCGATACCAGACTTCCTCCTCTCACCCTTCTTAGGGCGCCCGGCCTTGTTGGGAGCTGACCACAATGGACAGTACCTGATGAAATTGATGCAATTCTTGCTGGACTTAATCTTGGCAAGGTTCACATTGCACACAGGTTTTTCTTCGATGGGAATTGCATCTGCCAAGTTTTGCGCATCCACCAATGTGGCATGATATTCGTCCTTCTTGGACTTGGACTCGGTGCTTCAGAAAGAGAAGTTAAACTTTCTTACCAGAAATTAGCAAGTATTTTTCATCCAGACAAATGGGCTCAACAGAACACCACCACCGGCATGACGTACCAAGAAACTACTGTGCACGTTCAGCTCCTGAACAGCGCACAGGCATTCTTGAGATCAGGCCTATGAGGAAAATGGCGCCAAGACTGACACCAAAAACTAACGGCACAGATAATGGCACACTGCTTCTACTTTCTTGAAGTTCAAAGACCGTGAATCAAAAAGATCTTTCTGTTCCTCAAAATCAACGACAAATCCCACATCACCACACTACACCCCCTTCATCTTCATCATGGTCACTACCAATATCAACCATAGCGATCACGCCAGCATCATCGTCATGACCAGTCGTGCCAAATCCACCAAGCCTTGTCCGCATCCTCCAAGGCTCCGTCTCCCACCAATGTCACCAGCTTCCCATCCGACGGATGGCTAACATCCACTCGCCCCACGAAATGCATTGTGCCGGGCTGAATCGGCGAAATCCTCGGATTTGAAGATTACTACTTCGAATCCGAACGCGTCCTTTGCACCCGAGCCTTCTCGATTGCCGCTGTCTCAACTACAGTTAAAGACGGTGAATACCCCCCAGGGAGCACTGAACTTGATGACAAGACAGGGCACAACTGCAGCATGACGGTCGTCCAATACCGAAACTTCTCTCGGATGGTCCTTGGTCTCCACGATGACTCCTGGGCAAGACATTGGACCAAAAGTGCATAATGCAACACGATCCTCCAGGATCTGGATGCAATACTATACTATTATGATACCGATTGGCAAGTTAATGGCAAGCCTGTATCACTTCCAGGCGATCTGATGGACATGGCGACCATCCTCGCCAGAATCACGCTACTCCTCATCGGAGCCGATGCCTGCACACCACACATTATCAATCAAGTGTGGGGAGCAGACGAGGCCGCCCGACTTGCTCTTGGAGGACAGCGAGGAGATCTTTCCCTTATACATCGGCGCATACTAACACACCAAAAGGTAGCTATTAACACAGTTCATATCTGGCTAACAAACCCATCAACACCTGTCTTGCCCCAGAAGTCGGAGAACTTCAAACTTCTTCCTCGAACTTTACAACAGCTTTTACTGGACTGTTCAAACAAACGAGTGTTTGCACGGGAGCCAGTACCATCGGGCACGAGCACAGCCCAACGACTGTTGGACAACTTGAGGGGATATATTATACCGGATACCCAATCCTTCGATGAGAAAGCAATCCGATGGTACAACGATCTTCTCCTTGGACAGAGGGCAGATGATCAGACGGGATTCGACAATGGAATTATCATTGCATACGGAATGTATCCCCCCTATCACCTTGCGGGAATTTTACGAAGGGGACCCCCTCCCACTTCATGAGAGGCACAGCAGACGAAATTTGGGGAGAGGATACGCATGGCGTAATGAGAACGACGGCGGAAAATTGGACGGATGATCGCGGAGGGCCGACATACTAATGATATTGAGACATGGGGAAAGTTCTTTATTGTTTTCTTTTATTTTTTGATTAGCATCTTCACGGTGCAGAAAATTAATTATATTAACGCGATGAAATCAATCAATCAATCACATACCTCTCAACACGTCCAATGATCAGGGTACTAGTCATCATATTATTATTGGTGTATCTTCATAATATTATTTGGCAATGGCTTTGCAGTGATGATGCAGAGATGCCAAAAGACTAAACTGCAGAATGGCAGAAGGGCAGAATGGTAGAATGGCAGAACAAAAGATTGGCAGACAGCAGAACGGCAGAGTGCAGAACTGCAGAACGGCAGAGTGCAGAACTGCAGAACGGCAGAACAGCAGAATGGCAGAATGGCAGAATGGCAGAACAGCAGAATGGCAGAATGGCAGAACAAGAATGGCAGAATGGCAGAATGGCAGAATGGCAGAATGGCAGAACGGCAGAATGGCACAATGGCAGAATGGCAGATTGGCATAGTAGAATGGCAGAATGGCATATGGCAGAATGGCGGAATGGCGGAATGGCAGAATTCCAGAATGGCAGAAAGGCAGAACAGCAGAATGGCAGAACAGCAGATAAATACTCTATGCATTCTCATGTTGAATCCAATAGTTATTTTGATCTCACAAATTCAGAATATCCCACAATTTCATGTCATATCAAAAATGACAAAATCGACTTCGGTTGCTGCGAAAGCTTCTGTTACTACTTCAAAGCGGTCTACAGGAAAAGACTTTGTCAAAGACCTATCCAACAGGAACGATGCTTTGATCGATTTTGGAGGGGTAGAATTTAAGTCTTTCACCAACTTGACTACGCGGTGGGTCAAATCTTCTTTGGTAGGTGTAAATCTATGGGTCATGCACATTGATGCATCAAAGGTTGGAACTGATGGCAGTTATCCCATGTGATCCATGACAATACTTTTGAGGGGGAAAAGGTTAATGTAGTTACGTTAAATCTTTCTGAATTGCAGGTGGCTGATTTAGATAGTTACTACTCTGCTGCATCATTTGATGAAGCAAGGGAAGCAATCTTTTAAGAGTCAATTCAAGAGGCAAGTGCAGAAATGGAAAGCATGATCTAATATATCAATTGATGATCATAGCAACAATTTGTTTAAGGATATCTTGACACATTTGTGTTGAGAATCTATGATGAAGCTTTAAAGCTGACATCAAATGTTTGAGTTTAGAACATCTCTAATGACGCTTTATAGCTTATGTCGGATGTTCGTCTAGTCCAGACTATTTTAAAGAAAATTTAAGTAAATCATTAACTTCATGAAGTGCTATCCAGATGACAATGATAACATTTAGCTATTAAGAACCAACACATCTTGGTAAACAATATTGTTTACAGTTGGTATCATCACATCGGAATCATATGGTGACCGTGTTATCTGTTCATGTGTTAAGTATAAGTTGATATTCCTGCAATCACGTACTCGGCTTAATACAACATAACGCTGTCCATGACTGAAGGGTGGTGAAGTGATTTCAAGAAGAACTTTGACCAGTGTTTGAGATTTACTCTTGTTATACTTAATAGTATATGCCAGACACAATGGAAATCTAAGCAGAGTTGCGATTCATGCTGACATCAATCAACATATCTGTGTACTGCAGCTGCTGTACTTCATCTGGTGATATTAGACCACCGCAAGCTCTTGCTGATGCCGCTGATGCAAGACACATATTTGTCTTCAAAGGATGCATATGAAAATTACCCCAAATGGTTGTTCAAAGATATTAGAGCTTCCAGTATAGAATGCTTGTCATTACCCATCACAATTGGAAGCATCGATTGTTTTGCATGTGTGTTAATTGAATGATTGAAGTAATGAATGATTCTGATTTTCTGATAAATACACACCCGGGCAAAGTAGACTAACACATTGTGTTTTCCATTTTGTTTTGAATTCCTGTAAAACAGCTTCAATGAGTATGCGATCATTAGTAGAGATTAATTCATCCCAAAATATTACTGATACCTCATGAAGAAAGTTGCAACATTCTTTCTTGAAATTGCATCTTGGTATGTTCTGATCATCTATATCATTTCCATCTTCCATCGGGTTGTACAATAATAAAGAATGCACGGTAGTTGCACCATCGTACGTTATAGCGGGATTGGGCACAAATTGTTATGAAAATGCCATTTTTCCGCCATGCTGCATGCAACTTCTTGAACAGTGCCGATTTCCCAGTCCCTCCTGGACCGCCTATGAAATGGAATTCATGTTGAATTAGATCATCTTGATTTGCACTGCTAAAATATATTATTGATTCCATAATGCTTTTGAAACCCATCTGCTGCTCGTGATTGTTTGGATATGTGTGGCTAAGATGTTCTAACAGCTGGTTTTGTCTTTCTTGTACTTGTTCATTTTTCCAGTGAGTTATTGCCTCTTCCAGTTCAGTTGGTACTCCTTGATCCATATTTTTCCATTGAAGTTTGACTCTTACAAAAATTGCTCTCAAGGTATTGTGGCATCATTTGCTCTGCAACAGTTTTGACCACACCATGGATCATTATGTAGTCCATGAACATGAACCTTCTCTTTTCATAATCATAAAATATAGCATGCGTTGCAAAGCCATGTAATGTCAACACAACAAAATGGCTTCTGCACTGACATCCTGTACCATTAGAACACATATCACTGAAAGTCTCACGTACATCATCAATGCTATCAACATAACCGTATGCAATTGCAGATTGTTGGTAGCTGTTGCACAAAAGAGGTTCACCTGCCTCCACCACGAACAGAACTACAAGGTCGATGTCACTGACTCAAAAATATTTAAGTGGCTATACAACCCAGTGACAGGGCCCGAGGGGCGTTATTCGATTCATCCAACCCAGTGACAGGGCCCGAGGGGCGCGAATCTTATTTTGTTACAGTGTAATGTCTCGGTTGGTAACACTTGCGTGTTCATGAAATAAGTGTTGCTTCACAAAAACTATGTTTTTTGTGAATTGGGTGT
>JALLBA010001175.1:0-11018 GCA_036939675.1 Cyclostephanos invisitatus
GGGGGGGGCGTTCGAACGAGCTAAAAAAATCACAGCCTTATGGAAGCATGCGCCGCCAAGAAAATTCCGCAGCTCTGGGCGCGGCCGGCGGGGAACGAGCGAGCCCGTACGGCTAGGTCATGACGACGGACGGCGCTCTATTCGGTGGCGTCGACGGGAGGATAGACGCGTTAGTAGTAGACGACGACCGCGACGATCGTCGTCGTCGTCGTTCTCGTCGCGAATGCACGTCATCGTCCGATGGCGACCGCCGCAATGACGACGACGTGACGAACGACAATGTCGCGGACGTGAATCGTCATCGTCGTCGCGTCGTACCGCAAATACCACCGGATCGATATTCCCCGCGCGACGGCGACGCGGGAGTGGGAGGGACGTGGGATCGCGACGGGTTCCGATATGCCGCCGGCCCTCGGGACTACTACGACGATCGGTACCATCGCCGCCCACCCTGCCCCCCCCGCCCCGATGGCCACGACGACGATCACGACCACGGATATGGGGGAGGAGTACGACCACCGCAATCGCGACAACGGGCGTCAAAACGACGGAAACGGCACGACCTGCCGGGGCCGGTCGGAGCGTGGCTCCGTCGTCGCACGGGACAGGGTGGTAGTGGCACGGCGGGCGATGCGAAGACGCCGAGACACGTGGGGTCGGGGGGGATGATGTCGAGGGAGAACGATGATGATAAGGATGATGTCGAGGTGCGGAAGGAATGCGATGGTCCTCCTATCATTCGACGGGGGGGGAGGGGAGTATCATCGTCGCACGAAGCGGCCATCGTCCCCCCCTCGATCGTCGCCGTGGGATCGAGTTCGTCGTCGTCCTCGCCCAAGTCGTCGAGGGGAGGGACGATCGTCGTAAAAGTTGATCATACGCCGAGCACGACGGCTACGACGGGCGGGGTCGACGACAAGGAGGGAGGGCCGAAGACTACGTCATCGACGACATTGCACGATCACGCCACGGACCTGCACGAGTGCAACGCATGGAACATGATGTGCGTATCCATAAATCGGATCGTCCCTCGTTTATTCGTCGGGGGGGAGAATACGGTAGATTCGTCGATATCGCGCGAGGCATTTCGAAATGCGCTTCGTACGAACGTCGACGGCGATTACGCGCTATTGCACGAGGTACTCGAGGGTAGATACGACGTGGTGAATCGCCAATCCGAATACGACGACGATGCGCGTCCTTCGTCATCTTCGATAGATCGCGAATTGCGACTGCCGCTCCTCGTGGGGTACGTGGCGTGCGTGCACTGTCACGATCATACCGATTGGATCGCGGTCATTGTCGACGAGATGCACGGCGCGTATGTCGGGAGGAATGGGAACAATCGTCGCAGGACGAGGGGAAGGGGGGGAGGTGGACTGGGGGGCGGGATCGCATGCTGGATCGAGGCAGGTCTCGTGAAGAAACATCCCACTTGGATACGTCCGGGATGCGTGTGGATGATGGAGGGTGCGAGGATGGCGCTTTATAAGTCCCGCGTCGCCGCTTGCAATGACGACGATGACGAAGACGACGACGACGACGACTACGAGAATAACAACGGGTTGGGAGGGATGGGCACGACGGACCTATCGCCATCGAACGAATATGCTCGCTGGGGGGGGAATATCGATCGGATGATACTCGTCGGGGAATACTGCCTCGCGTATGCCTGGACGCCCGAGGAGGCGAAGTCGTCGTTCACGCACGACGAGTACGTGACGTTGACAGAACGCAGATGCAACATCGTTCTGCCATACGCGGCCGAGGAGAAGGATGTCGCAATCGAGCTCATCGATGACCGAGGGGGAGGGATCGACGATGACGTCGACGACTACGACGACCACGGAATGGCGAATACTTGCGTGATCGGGGGGACGAATGCCATACTCGTGGCTCGGGATGCATCGGTCGACGACAGTGCGATTGGGGGCAGTATCAACGATAGACCGAGTCTCGACTTCGAATCACATCAATCGAAGGATGGCACAATCATCGCCGACGGCGCGTATTCGAACGAGTTAGTACCAATGCCCCCGGCGGCCTCGTACGGTGGTTGTAGTGGCGCTACCGTGGGGGCCGACGGCGATTTCCTCGGGCGGACGAAAATCGATGCAAGAAATTGCTCGTCGCCGACGGTTGCCGCCAATTTCGGCCAACCACAATGCGAACGTGCTGCACCACCTAACGAGCCGTTAACGATCGCGTCGACTCTTCGCGATGTGGGGGAAGGTAGCAAATGCGACGGAAACGTCGACGAATCGATGACTGATGATAAAATTTCGGATTTCGGCGACATCGTAGGGCCGTCTGCAGTCACACCAATGAATGTGGCGCCACCGCAGACAAAGGAAAGTGATACCGATAGGCGTCTTCCTCGCCCCGCCAGTGAGAGTACACCACGGCCGGTATCATGCGAGACAGCGGCTATCATGGACGACTCTCGACAACTTCGCGGGGCTGTTAACAGCTCTGAACTCGGAAATTCCAATCGCAACTCGCCCTCTCGATCTCCGAAAAATATCGATCCCTTCGATGATATTCCAGACGAAGAGTTCTTGGCGTTGGAAACAGCCGTGGTAAATGCTCCATATTGCACAACGCCGGGGGGATCGAATGAGAAACGGGAACATTCACGGTTTCGGATTGATACCGGCGATTCCTTCGACGACATGCTCGACGATGACGACGACGAAATGTCATGTGCCAGAGTCGGCAACGAAGATGTCAAAACAAATGAGATTGCCAGAGTCCGTGCGGCTCATGATCTGGTTTCTGATACCGATTGTGCTCACGTGCCCAGATCGCTACACTTGTTAGAGAGCGGGACCAATACACAAGCAAGTTGTCTTGCACTCCCCGTAGCAACACGCAGTGCGTCTCTTTTCGATTCTCTCGATGTAGACGACTTGGACTTTCTCGGCGAAGACGATGAATGACAATGCTGGCATGATTCACACACGAATCCATATTCTGTCTCGGAACAAACGTTTCATTCGCACTCGTACTCTTACATGAAATTACATTGCCACAACAATATTTATTCTTTTCATCGCCTTAAGTATGCACTCTATTGCGGTTTCCTCTCGTGTCGACCCTTGCCAAGTGCGACCCAATCTATTTCGTTATCTGCATTGTTTCGTTTCTCCTCTTCATAGTCGCTTGCCGATACGCTGTACTGTTGGAGTTTCATAGCGAGTGATCTCGGGACCCTGCCCAAAATAAAGGTACCCTTCTCCCGATAATCGATCACCTCAATACTGCCCACCTCGTGAATGTGATTGATCTCGTTGCCGCAGGAATAGGGTATCTCCAACTCCACCGGAACGAGGAGGCCGCTCAACGCATCCTCGACGACGGCGACGAAGTCACCTAGGCCTTCCCCGGTGAGACTGCTTATACCGACGGAAAAGTCCTCCGAGACTGCGGCCTCGTACTTCAGAGTCTCGGCATCGTCCGTGTTCAATAGGTCTAGCTTGTTGAACACCCTGACGATGGGCTTATCCCCCGCACCGATCTCTCCCAAGACGCTCGTTACCGAATTCTCCTGCTTCCTCCAGCACGGGTTGGACACATCTCTGCTCAATCCCCCACCCCCCCCCCCCCCACACACACACACACACAAACAAAGAAAGTAAGAATAAAAATGCGCGAGTTAGAGGCGACGAAATGGAGATGCATCACAAAAAAGTCAAATGCAGAAGGAAGGGGCAATAAAACCGACATATCCCCACTCACATTATGTGCACCAAAACATCCGCCTCCTTCACCTCTTCCAACGTGGCCCTGAACGCCGCGACGAGCTGCGTGGGTAACTTCTGAATGAACCCCACCGTGTCGGTCAGTAGGACCTCCGGATGGGTCTTGTACCCCGGCAATTTCACCCTCCTCGTGGTGGGATCCAACGTCGCGAATAAGATGTCCTCGGCGAGTATCCCCGCCTTCGTTAGCGAATTCAACAACGTCGACTTGCCGGCGTTCGTGTACCCGACCAATGCAAGTACAGGCAACCCCCCCCTCTTTCTACCCCGTCGATGGAGGTCGCGCTGCTTCTGGACCATGTCGATCTTGTCCTTCAACACGAGTATCCTATCCCTAAGTATGCGCTTGTCCACCTCTAGCTGGGTCTCTCCCGGCCCGCGCAATCCCACGCCACCGCTCCCGCTCTGTCGTTCGAGGTGGGTCCACATCCTCGTCAATCGCGGCTTGCGATATTCGTGCAATGCCAAATCGACCTGCAACTTCCCCTCCCTCGTACGCGCGTGCTGTGCGAATATATCGAGTATGAGAGCGGTACGATCCACGACCTTGACGACGGTATCGTCGTCTGATCCGGCTAGGAAGTCGTTCTCGATGACCTTGCGATTGAACGCGTTCTCGAGCGCCTTCTGCTGACCGGGCGTTAGCTCGGCATCGAAGACCACAGTGCAGCACGCCCCCGTGTGCGCCGCGTCGTCGTCGTCATACCGTCGTTCGATATCATCGTTGATCGATGCTAGCAACGCCTGCGCCTCGCCGACCTTGCCGGTGCCGATGTACGTCTTCGGATTGACCTCCTGCAATCTCTGTACGATCTCCCCCTCCAATACCAAACCGGCAGTCTTGATCAATTCGCGCATCTCGACCATGGATTCCTCAAGCGTCCATGCAAGTTCGACGTCGATCTCGGAATCGCGTCCGTCGTTTTCGACGTCGTCGTCGATGTCATCGTCGTCGACTATGACGTTGCGATCATCGTCCATGCGCCGCCGCCGACGCTGCGCGTTCGCCCTCCTCGCCCTGCGCATGCTCGACAGATCCTCCACGCCGACGAGTATGCACCTCTCGGCCTTCGTGATGTTGTTGGCGCGATTCTGCAATGGTATTATGCCACGTTCCTCGCGATCGGAGATGTATCTAACCTCCTCGTCGGTATATGCCGGGTACCGCCTTTCGTCGTCGGTGTAGTCGAGCTCGACGTCCTCGAAGAATGCCAAGCCCGGAGACGAATGCGGCGCGGACTCGATGACCGAGCCGCCACCTACGCCGACTACCGAATCAATCATCGTCGCGACGTCGTCCATGGGGACGAATAGCGGCCTTAGTTCCGACGCGCCGACGTCGCTCGACGACGACGACGACGACCACGACGCCGTCCTCCTCGACGACGATGACGGTGGGGGGGGGAGGACGAACGCGAACGAATCACCCCCACCGAAAAACGGCAGGGATGCGATCGCGTAGTAAGCGACAAGGGGCCGTCGGATGCATTTCAATCCGCCTGCTGCCGATGTGGATGACATGGCGAATCGAACTCTGTTTGGTTTAATGCGGGGGCGGTGTGGCTGACGACTGTGTCGTTTTCTGAGAGATATTATGATGAATGAATTGTGATGGCCTTCGATTTTTCGTTCCCCCCGGGCCAAACGGGGAGAGAAAATCCTGCCCGCCCGCCCGCCCGCCCGCCCGCCCGCCCGCCCGCCCGCCCGCCCTTTTCTCTGCGGACAGACGGTGAGTTCTTAAGCCCTATTCAAAAGCATCATGTAAAACTCTGAAATTAATTGTTTACTCAAGTAGAATATTAATTATTAAGAGGATCATAATGGTTAATTGTTTCATAGAGGCAGAACCGGGCAATTACTGTATTTACTTAGTCCTAATTTATTTTTGTTAGGCGTTCTCGACCATGAACACCTCCGCCTCCGCGCCCAGCATCCTCCTTTCCATCCTCCCATGCACAACAATATAATCCAGGTTAGTCGGGGTCATATCGCTACGGGAACCAATGTCCGATATTGTCGTGGAAACTTTGCCGCCTGGACAGTGGCGGCGACCGATTTCGTCGAATAAAAACGACGTCTCCGACGCCGATGACACAGTGGCATTTGCCGGTCCCCAAAATCAGCACACCGACGACGCAAAAGCGAAGTCTGCAGATCCTCCCTTGCCACGTCCAACGGCGATGATCCTTGCTCCGGTATCGAACGAGTTGAAACAAGTTCCCGTTCCGATTGTAGCTCGATCGAGTGATCGAGAATTGCTCCGAAAGTCATCGTTGCACGACGAGGGAATGGATCAAGATGATCATAACACGGAAAGTCGCTCGCAAACGGAATGCGATGCCAATGCATCCGCATCGAAATCCGAGACACCGCCAAGGAGATCGTCCCGCAAACCAGCTCCGAGTGAAAGCGCGAGGAGCAATTCCGAACCGAGAGACGGCGACATCGCGCTCAGCTTCAACGATGAAAGGTATAGAGAAATCATGTGGAGGCACTATAACGTCCTTGGCAAGAAGCAATCCAGGGAAAAGGATAAGGAAGAAATTGCGATACATCAGATCCTTCGATCGTTGAAAGAACGCTTGGGGGAGGGCGGTAGATTTTTCAAGAGGATAACTCAGAGCGACATTTTCATCGTCGTCGATGACGAGGAGGCATTGCAGAGTAAGGACTTTAATGATTATGCTGGATGTATGTTGAATCGCATGTTGTAAAAGCTAACAATTCAAATGTATCTCTTCGTCTGAACATGCTCACAGAAATCATTCTTGATGTCAGGAAACGAAATTTGTCGATCCACAAATGGCTAATTAGCGACAGTAACGAGTCTTGTCAGCAAGAGTCATCATATCATCCCTACGACGTCCCTGATAAACTGGTCCCTTCTCCAACTGCAGTTCCGGTTAAATTTCGTTCAACTGCGTCATTAACAGGATGGAGCGCTCGGCTAACTGATAACCTTGCATCTGACGACGAGAAGCCAGCTGTTGGTGTATCTCTACCACCACTGCATGGTGTCAGATTGAACGCCATTTCCACATTAGAGAAACTCAAGTTATCACATTTAGGGACAGAACTACCGCCGCTCAGATCGACTGCTCCTACCAAATTCGTGCAAACACCTAATAAACTCATCCAAATGCTACAACTTGCAACCAACGAGCTAAACGAATTGCACGATATGAGAGGGAATCGAAGTGGACGATTGCGACTCTACAACCTTTCGGAACTCAACTGTTTTTCGACGGGTGTCATATCTGATGCTCCCAGCCTATCCGAGCTTGCGACATTCATGAAGATCACCCCAGCTACCTTGAAAAAGTGGTACACAATTTACAAAAACGCGATGCTGAGGGATTTCGACTTTGAAAAGTTGGGCGAGGCGAGGATCAAGGACCATATTTCATATTTTTATCCGGCGGACGAGCGCTACCAGCTCACTTACTCTGGGGAAAGGTTAATGGGTCAATGGTTTCAGCAGGTAGGAAACCAATTGTCCGAGGAAGCTGGAAATACCAGTGAAGATCGCACTCATGTTGGTGACGACGCAGCCATAACGAGTCGAGGTCCATCTGTTCTTGATTCCGATGAGATGGGTCAGACTATCTCCAGAGAAATTTGTCGCCCCAATAATGCTCGTCACGAGCCCGCCTCGGGGCTGTATGCCAGTGACGCGGATCAACTTTTAGACACCACGAGTCCTTTCGGCCGTTATTTTCAGATCAATACAGCTTGCTTAGCTAAAATGCAGAGCAATGACCAATGCGCGATGGCAAAAGATTCGTCGATGCAGCTCGACAGGGCTCCTAAAAGGTTGAAGGTAGGCCCCAAAGATAGAATGTTGTGCATGGTGCTGGGCTGCGAACGACATACTCAAGCGCGATGCAACGGGTGTTGTTCATCACACTTTCGAATACTCTCTTCGACTGCGGCTTCAATCACAAGCGAGGATAAAAAAGTGAGTATCGCTCAAGCAATTAGGTAATTTTTGGCATCTCCTTAGTCTCTTGACCCCGCTTTCTCAACTTTCGCAACTTTACTTAGAAACCATCTGGCATAATACATCCCAAGATTAGTTCAGGGGAAATGATGGAAGAACATTCACTTGGGTCGGGAAAGCGAAAGTTAGGAAATAGCAATGCTCAAAAATCGCTGCCCAAGAAGAACTGTTCAAGTCTAGACAGGTTAGAGGCTGGTTCGCGTATTTATGTCAAATGGAGTGGTGATAATAGTCTCTACAAAGCCACTGTTAAGAGAACTGTGTCCGACTTGGTGAAAATTCATTACGATGGAAAGAAAAAACATATTATTGATACAATAACTGTCGACATGGTAGACAGCATCATTAAGGGAGAAAACAAAGACTCCATCCAAAAATTAAAATCTTCTTTGGTGTCAAGTGCACCAATATCACTTGAATGCGTGGATCGCCATTGTCCTGAAGTATCGACAAACAGAAGTCAGAGCCCAAAAGAAGTCGCCGCAGTGAACAGTCTCTCATCGATGGATGGCACTCTCGTCAACTCGGCATTTGCACCTCCAGCGCTCCCTCCATTACATTATCGGCTTAAGGAGCACTCATCATCCATCCCGAACTTTCCCGGGGCAAATAACGCGAGCGCAAACCAAATCCCGAAAAGTGATGATCTTGCATCGAGCGGGCGCAGCAATGAGAATAATGAGCCTGCTCACAGAAGGCCTAAGAGGAAGGTTACGTCTATCGAATGCCCCGGAGACCAGGACTTTCACCGCACTCGCCCTAAAGAGCAGGTCGTGCAATCCAAGTCAGTGCTATGCCATTGTCCATATTGCAGCAAAGGAAATCTCTCAGTTCAGGGGATGTATGCTCACCATGGCAGGGCGCATACCGGCAAAATATCATGGGACCATGTCACATTCTCTTGTCCGTTCTGTCCTTCTTATGATGTTGTCGCGCCTTTCGTGTTCAAGTCTTTTCCCGAAGTCAAGGCTCATATCAACGTGACTCACCCAGGCCTCGAAGTAGCTGGGCCTCATCTTTCCAAACCATCGAGAGAATCCGTTCCTGCAGAGAAATCATTTAGGGAATCCATTCCTGCACAGAAATCCTTCACAAAGTATGACCGCGTTTTGAGAGAACGAAAAGAAGCACATCATCTTAGTGGCTCTGTGACGAAGAACGATAAACACATGGAGGCACCTAAAGTTGTCGCCAAAGAGCAAGGCCCTTCATCGTGGTCGAAAATCGGGTACGTGCAGCTGCTCTCTGATGGCAAAAAGCAATACCCACGAGACTTGTGCAAAGTCATTGAAATGGTCGAGGATCAGTGCCACGCCCAGGAAGAAATCGTCGAAGTTGCGCGCGAGCAGAGAATGAATCTTTGCAGGAACGAAGCCGAAATAGAAAACAAGGCAATGGACGAGGAGAGGCTGGTTTTCCAGAGGGGGATTCGCGAGCGGGCACGTTTAGCGGACGGCGAGAGAATAGAAACGCAGAAATATATCGAAAAGGCGGAACAAATGATGATGTTCTATCAATACGAAAACCGCAACAAAGGTCGTCACAAGGAAGATATCGAGGTAAAGAAGCTTTGCGCCAGGTCGATATTGTTTTTCAAAGGGACGCAGAGGCCTAATACAATGCAAGAAAATTCCTGCGAGGATGATCAATGCCTATTTTGTAATAAAGCCAAGGGTTTTCTCCATCATTTGCTATTGGATAACGAGATTGAAGGGTTCAAGATGGATGCTCCTGCGACAGAGTCTCCTTTGTACCAACGTTCAATAAATGTCCTGAACCCCTTATGTCACGTCATCGATGATAGTTTTTACTCGGAAGTCAAAGGAACGATGCATAATATGAAGGATGACGGAAAGGAGGCCACAGGAGGAAGCACGCGATCCAACCAAAGTCGTCGGGATGCGAGCACGGCCAAACGGGTAAAAATAGAAGAGGATAAGCTACTGACGCTGAAGAATACCAAACACTGCCTCGAATTCATCAAGAAATACAACGACGGCATGATAATCAACGCTTGGGGCGAACCAAGGAAAGATAACAGGGGAAGGAGGTTATTATACTGAGCGAATCATGCGACTTGTGGGTACAACGGATTACCGACGTGGCTTCATGAAATGCGTTGAGGAGGTAATCGACAATTGGTAAGTGAAACGATGGAGGCTGTCCTCCTTAGGTAGCGATAAACTAGGGCCAATTCCCTCATCCCTCGTTTTACACACACGGGCAGTCTTACATACAAAAAGAAGTTTGGAACTAGGTCTTCGTGGAGACGAGAATAATAGTGTGGACAACCGCTTCGATGACGCAACCGACGGCGTTGGCGGAGAACCAAGCGACGTCAAGAAATTACTACTTGCAATCCTACAATCCTTCGTTTCCACTGATGTTTTCGCTATGACCGCTATCATTTTCATCGTCGTCTCCGCCATCATCACTATCATTGCCATCATCATCACTACCATTATAATTATATCATCCTTCATCTTCACTGTTATTTTCGCTTTGATCACTATCATCTTCATTGAAATCTCCGCTATCATCACTAACATTGCTATCATCTTCACTATCACTATAATTGTAGCCGTCACCATTGTTGTCATCATTATCACCAACAATATCGTTGCAATCACTGCCATCAGTTAAAAATGAGAAAATGATCGTATCAATTATCATAACCATAGTGAGTGAACCAGTTCGGCACTGCATTCTTGCGACTGAATCGCGACGCCTTATCTTGTCATGTTAATGGTTAGACGGTCGTTGTCATGATCATATTGATCTGAAATTTTGGATTTCCAAATTGCGAGCTCCAGCATCGCGGGGGCATCCTTCAAAATTTCATACAATAAAAGTTTGGATTCGATGGAACGAAAGAACGTGTTCATGCCGTTGGGTTGAATGGAGGGTATCATTATCACCAACAATATCATTG
This sequence comes from Cyclostephanos invisitatus, assembly GCA_036939675.1. Classification (NCBI taxonomy): domain Eukaryota; phylum Bacillariophyta; class Thalassiosirophyceae; order Thalassiosirales; family Thalassiosiraceae; genus Cyclostephanos; species Cyclostephanos invisitatus. Next base: position 10,694 of record JALLBA010001175.1, read on the forward strand.
CAATCACTGCCATCAGTTAAGAATGAGAAAATGATCGGATCAATTATCATAACCATAGTGAGTAAATCAGTTCGGCACTGCATCCTTGCGACTGAATCACGGCGCCTCATCGTCGTCATGTTAATGGTTAGACGGTTGCTGTCATGTTGATCTGAAATTTTGGATTCATGGCCCCCCATGGCCCTCGGGCATCCGCTTTGGGCGCCAAAATGCGACCCATAAAAAATTGAGAATTGGGCGGAGCTGGCCGCCGATTGATGGGAGAAAACGACAACCAACCGAACAATAGTGCCGGCGGTGGGGGAGGCATTTGAGAGTAGATGCG
>JALLBA010001176.1:0-17151 GCA_036939675.1 Cyclostephanos invisitatus
AATCTGAATAGGAATCTGTATTTGGTACTTTTCGGGAAGAGATTTACGTTACCCATAAAATAGCGCCATGAGGGTTGTCGGATGAAGCTGCTAGCGCTATCAGTAAAAAAGTATCGTTCTAAATAGGATTTCGGTATGGGGTATTTTTCAGGAAGAGATTTACGTTACCCAAAAAATAGCGCCATGAGGGTCATCTGATGACGCTGCTAGCGCTATTGGTAAAAAGTATTGTTCTACATAGGATTTCAGTATGGGGCACTTTTCGGGAAGAGATTTACGTTACCTGAAAAATAGCTCCATGAGGGTTGTCGGATGAAGCTGCTAGCTCTATTGGTGAAAAAGTATCGTTCTACATAGGAATTCAGTTTGGGGCACTTTTCGGGAAGAGATTTACATTACCCCAAAAATAGTGCCACGAGGGTCGTGGATTGACGCTGCTGGCGCTATTGGTAAAAAAGTATCGTTCTACATAGGAATTTAGTACTCCGTACTTTTCGAGAAGAGGTTTACATTACCTGAAAAATAGCGCCATGAGGGTCGTCGGATGACACTGCTAGCGCCATCGGTAAAAAACTATCGATCTAGATAGGATTTTGGTATGTAGTAAATTTCGAAAGAGAAGAGAGCTACCCCAAAAATAGTGCCACCAGCGTTGTCCTATGACGCCGGTGGCATCAGTTCGGGCGCCCAGACTAAACAATATCATGTCGTAGGAATCGTTGAAATTGGGGTACATAGTGATGCCCCTTTCTAGTGATTGCTTCTGCAGCATGTAGCTTTAGCCGTGTGTTCTAGGTATGATTGTCGATCGAGCCAGACTTCCGGGAATCCCCATTACTGCATCAGAGTCCCACGCCACGGCGCTACAAGTCACCAACAACTCGATCAATAATCTCTGGGCACAGCCCTCCTCCGCCAACCGCTGACCGGTAATGGAGCCGAGGGGACAACGTTTCCTTTTGCCACTGTCACCATCATTCCATGAGGTGGATGTTCATCAGGTGTTTATTGTCGCAGCAACAGGCCAAATTCGGCCATGACTGGTAAAACATGCCACAAACAGAGGTCGGAAAGACGCCGCAGAATGGTACGATCCGGTGGTCCGAACTACCATGATGACACCAGCAAGAGGAGGATGAATCAATAGCCAACAAATCTCTTTTTACCATACCAACTCGAATCTCGATTGCTCCAGTGGCTTTGGCCGCACCTAGATGTGATGTCTTGGACTCCCCGTGGGCGCAATCTTCATTCCGGGCAAGAATATCATCGGCCAAAGGCAACCCTGCTGAGTCATAGGCGAGACTGATCCAACAAGTGCCAGCTTGCCATCAATGCCACCAACAGGGGATCTCGTTAATTCATGAGCAGTACTTGGTAAGTGCTACCATCGGTCACTGACCGTTGCTACCTACTATCGTATGGCTGCATTCCACAGTACGAGCTTTCGTCAGATGTGACACTCTTCCAAACATGCACAGTGGCAATGGAAAGATTGCCTTTTTGCTGGCCCTTCAAAAACCCAAATTGGACCATGGAACTGCTATAAAATTGTCAACCGGTAGTAAAACAGACCTACTACGTTCCAATGCTGTGTAAATTAGGAATGACCCACATTGAATTGAATGGAATGCCTGCAATATGAGCTACAACAAATCACTGATGGCACTAGCGCCAAAAGCTATATGATGCATATTTGCCAGTTCCAGACAAGATTTCAAGCGCTGTCCTGGCTGACAATAGCCTGTAATTAGCCAAGTTGGTATGTCTCCCCCCATCAATGCAGGAGTCCTCCAGGGATCCATTGAAGGTTGTATCCTTTTTGAAGCTATAAAGGGATGTGTCTTTTTTGAAGCCATAAATGGAGATGCCCATAGCGGCCCAAATCACAGCTTTGTCACTATCCAAATGTTGTTTGCTTAAAAGATGCTCCAAGTCATTGGATCTGACAATCTGTTGAAGTCTCATGAGTGCTGAGTTGAAGATGTTTATTCTCCCTGATCTTCTTCCTCATTAGAGGTGTCATTGTTGCCAATATCCAATGAGATTTCTGCCATTGAGAAGCTATTCTTGCTGGCATTCTTCGAACAGTGAGTCGAAGCTAGCAATTTCAAATCCTTGTTAAGTGCCTTATCGCTTAAGAGCTCAAGTTGTACACCTGCAAATCTAGTAGATTTCATTAACTGGAGTTGGGATGATTTCATTTTTATTTGGAGAAGATTTTCTTAGGCTGCTTGACTCAACTTCCATAGGGCAAAAAATGGCAAGAGTAAGGATGACAGAATGAGGTAGAGGAGTGCATTATTTTCCATGCATCCCTCCATTTCTTTCTGATCCAGGAGATGCACCAAAGATAATATCAAGAAAATAAATATCTCAGCTCTTTGATTCCATTGACGTCAGCTCCAGGAGAAAATTTGGTCAAGAAGAAGATAATGAACAAAGGTGGTTACTTGCCCATGGTCGGGCAAATCAATATACAATCCCAGTAAGATCAAAGGACTCGGCTAGATCAAAGGACTTCGCTGAGATAAGTTGTCAAAAGAAGAACTTGGCACCAGCACCTGTGATCGTTCCAAGGGTAACTGCAACCATACAGCAAAACTGAATGCAAGCGACAAAAAAATATTACAAACAACATCAAGATAGCCTTGAGTAGTTTGTTCGTATACTTGAAAAAGTGCATCAAAGCTTGGCCTCTTCGATGATGTAAACTCACCAATCAACAAGTTGAAAAACCTATGGATGAGCAACATGAAAGGAGATAAATTCAGCTGTGATTAGAATGAATGCCTTGGAGCCTGGCTGAGAGCTCTAGAATGCTAGGAGGAATAATCTATACATAAACAAAGCATAAATAGCAAGATACAGTATTCCTCCATACATTGAGAATTTTAACTTTCCAAAGAACAGAAGGTCACTGCTGTTCAATTTATGCTTGTAGCTGTCTCCAGTGGACATTGTCAGTCTCAAACCACCCCTTCTTTCATTTGATTGATCTTCACTATACCCCTATTGATGGTGCTTGCAGTGATCATATTATTGGCCGTCTTCTTCAAGGTTTCAACATGATTGTTTGTGACCAAGAGAACGTTGTGTTTCTTCATAATCTCATTGAGGAGCTCAACAATAAAAGGGACACATTTGTCCATCGCACCTGCAAAGGGCTCATCTAGGATGATGAGAAGATTGTTTTGAAGAGCAGTCTGCTGTGAGATCAATTCAAAGAGCAATATTTTGCACTGTCCTCCTGACAATCCCGCCTTGAACTTTACCTCCTAGCACACCACCTACGACGATATTTTTGTCCATCTTCCTGTCGATGTATATATCCCAATAAGGAAGGTTCATCAAATAAGGATACATGATAATTGGGCATAGTCAAGTGGCAAGGGATCAGATTCATATCATCTAATGCTGTATCATTCATGTGATTGATTCGAACTCACTCTGGTGGCATCAAAGTTTGAGATGGCAGAGACTGCAATATATGGCCGCAGGTTGTGATATTGACGGATATAAATACACTTGTGTGACTTGTGCACATCATTGAGGAAGGTGGTTTTACCTACCAATGAAGGGTGTGTGTCGTGACAGTGAAGCGCATCAAAGAAAATAGACATGTGCACAATTGTACCTGATCCGCTTGAGCCGATGCATACTGTCAAAGTCATGATTATGGTGCTGGAGTGTTTCTCACTCGAGATTGGATGGAGCAAGCACAAAATGAAAGAAATGTATGGATCAGGTGCGTGTGGGGGGGTACTTTCCTCGCTAGCTCTTGTATTTATGTATACCATGTGATTGAGGGGTTGAGCAGGGCATCCTTGAGCATATAGGAAGAATATATGTCTTGCTTTATGATTCAAATCCTGCATACAATACACTGAATGATGAATGACAGGAATGTTGGTAATGATAATATGAAAGGATCGGAAGGGCCTGAAACGCGAAAAGTACCTTAACCCACCCCTAACCGTGGTCTCAGAGAAAACTCAGAGATAGCTATGTAGTAAGCCCAGCTACAGACAGACCATGGTACGGGGTGACCATAACCATAAGATTCGAGAGTGCACTTTACCACACATGTGATTGGGGCTTCGGCCGATAAAGGTATTTTAATCTTGTGATCTTTGTTAAAATCTAACCAACTTGGAAACTCATATCGGGTTAGTAATCTTGGATATTGAAATAGAGAGCCAGAGATAGGGAAGTTGTGACGATGGGAATCAAAGAATGACTTCAAATTTGTATAGAACCTAACAACTGACCAAAGTTGGGACAATACCTTCTTAGCTTTTTGGCATGATCAATATCTAATATCACTAGAAAGACAGTCACAGAGAGGTGATTTCTCAATAATGAACTTCATTTTTATAAAGTAGCACTGAAGCACCTATTTTCTCAGCCCCCTCATTTTCAACATTGCTGTCCACAATATTATTCACCTTGTCCACTGCCCCGCCACGTACTCCACACTAGGAATTCCGATGACTTCTGTTTCTATTTCTAATACGACGACGTTTTCTCTCTGGCGATAATGGAGAATCGCATCTGTTGTTGATGATTTTATCTCCGCAACTGCTGCCTACACCGGCAGTATTCTTTTTTCTGCTGCCGATATTGTTGACATCATTCTTTCCATAATCATCTACAGCAACGTCGTCACCCTTTACTCCTCCTTGAATGCCATCATGTGACTCATTGCTCGTACTAGTGGTGTTGATTTTGCTGATCTCTACACCACCATTACTTTCGACTTTGCGTTCACCATCCTCGTAATTTTTGTTGTTGCCGAAGCCGTTTTGTTGGCGGGAAGCATTACGGTGGGGACGATCACGTTCGCGATTACGTTCACGGCGTTCATTTGAACGTGATTTAGAACGTCTAGATCTCGACGAATGAGATTGCTTGTTACCACAAACGCCACTGTTGTGATGACGTTTTGTGTTGTTTCTGCTGTCACCTCCTCCACCATCCTCTACCCCCAGCTTGCTGGTGTCTGGACTCAGAGAGCGATCAGCGGCATCTCTTCCACTGCTGCTTCGATCTCTTACTTCGCCGCCACCACGATCACTAGATGAACGATGCTGAAGATTCCTGTTGTTATAAACGACTTTGGTATTATCACCAACTCCATGACGGTCCCTCGAGTAGCTCCTTCTTTTTTGTTGATTAGAGGACCGACCATGTCCACGTCCAGCTCCATGACTCCTGCTCCTCGAATGGCTGCGACTTTTGCTGCGTCGCTGTCGATACTTCTCTTCCCTAGCTTCAATTTGGTGCTTTCGATCAATCCGAGTAGAGTCATCATCATCATCATCTCTGTCTCCTCTCCCTCCGTTCTTCCTTCTACTGTCATCTCGGTAGCGATCACGTTGGCCACTGCGCGATCGTGATCGGCTGCTATAACGTGAAGAACGACCGCCTTCACTCCTTCTTCTCCTTTCCCTATCCCTATCCCTATCACCCTTAACTCGATCACAACCTCGATCTCTATCACGATCTCTATCACGATTTCTATCACGATCTCTATCACGATCTCTATCTCGTTCACGACTTCGATCTCGACTGTAGGATCTATTACTGCTCCTGCCACCCCTGCCACCCCTGCTGCTGCGACGATTGTTGCTGTCATCCTCATCCTCATCACTGCCCCGTCGACGACGAATACTGCGAGATCGACTACGGCTACTGCCTCTTCGGCGTTCTCTTTCGACACGTCGTGACGAGGAGGAGGAGTGGTGTCTGCCAATGCTTTTATCGCCGAGGACAGCACCATTATTGAAATTATTTCTTCCGGCACTGTGGTGATCATCATCCCTTCCTGGCATAACGGCAATGTTACGTTCTCTCCCTCTCTCCCAGTCTCTTTCGGATACTGCCGATGCTGCTGGACCAACCGTTAGTTTATCTCGATCTGCTCCTATTCGTGAATGCATGTCTCGTCCCCATTCATCATCACCCGGATGCTGTCTACGTTGGCGTTCGTGTCGATCGAACATCTTGTCACCTATACTATTTCTGCTACCCCCTTCACTGTTATTGCTGCCGTTTCCACCAGATGACCTAAGTGGAGGAGGAGGTGGTGGTGGTGGTGGTGGAGGGGGCGGAGGCGGAAACACCGGAGGATGAAGTACTACGACTGGTGATGGTCCCATACCATGCATCTGAGAAACGCCGAGATGAAGATGCGGAGGAGGTGGTGGCGGAGGTGGGGGTATGCCATATGAATGATGGGACAAGCCAGGATGAAGTGGATGATGATGAGGAGGTTGTTGTGGATAATTTTGATATGGGTGCACTGGATAATAATTCGGAGGTGGGGGTGGCATCATCATGTTGACATTATTGCTGTTCATCATCATCCCGCTTGATCCACCCATCATCATCGCACCACGTCCTCCTCCTGTATCGCTTACGGTTCCTCCTCCTCTATGGTGACCGTTCCATCCATCATTCGTATCATAACTTTTCTTCGACGAGTTGAGATTGTGATAATGTTGATGATTTTGCTGATAGTGGTGAAACTTTCCATTACTGGTAGAATTGTTGGACTGCTGCAACGGTGCGATTCCGCCCCCTTCATCGTGATCGTTACTGCAATCACCATGACCCATGGAAACGTCTAAACCCTCGTCGCCATCGCCGTCGTAATTATTCGCCATATCTTGTCTGACGACAGTGTCAAACGTCCTCTTTGCCGCCGCCATGCATCCAGAGTACAATAATGCGTCAATCCCCACATTTATTTGCCGCTGTTCATGTGGTGGTAATTTGTCGAACCATTGCTTACCCGGAGAAATAGCTATGATGTGGGAGGAAGGGTTCTTGTTGATGTCATTTTTGCAATTGTTTTGTTGAGAATGATAACGGGATATCGCCGAGCGCAATGTTCCTTCAACGTCTATTTGGGAGATGGCAGGAATATTACTATGGTGGGGAGGATGAGCATTGGCTGATTTGGATTTGTGGTTGTAGTGACGATTATAATTGGCATGGTGATTCATTGCTTGACTTGTACGTGTTTATTCCTCTATGATCCTCCTCCAGCGTTTTTCTATACTATCAGTTGTCGGAATGCACTAATAGATGTAATGAGTTGTCCGCATTATCACATCATCTCTTTCCCTCGTTTATTCTCTCGGCTGATTTTCATTACGAGGGATGGGCGATTAATATCATCAGGGGTGAGGGTGTGGGGAGGGGACAAGTTTGAAACGCGAATGAGAACAAGGCAGCGCTGTTAACTCTATGATACCAGTCCAAATGTATTCGACTCGCCTTACAAAATGATGTTAAGTATTGCGTGCGGTGACCTGCAAATTTGGTGAGCTGAATAAAATAAAGACAACAACCCTCTCACTGTGCCAATCTGCTAACACGCCCGTGCTCAAAATTAACACGAATTGGTGGAGGCGTCTCACACCTTGTTTGACGAAGGGGAATTATTAATCCCCCCCCTATGATGTCTGCGCGTCGTCCTTCGGGGATATTTATGTCGTCTATGATCGGCCCCGATATCACTTTCTCCTATCCCTTCGTTTTATGTTATTGTGTGAACCCAGCCCGCTCGGCCCGCACAACCTCACATATCTCGGGCGCGCGTTGTCCATACCGAGATCTATCGTACTTAGACCATACGATATGGTGCTCTCAACAACTTTTTGTAGGTACGATATGGTAGGATTCGTAGAGGATTGCCAGGTAGGTTCCTGTCCGTCGTCCCAATCCTACCCCAATCCTCCAAAATCCGCTCTTGTTGAGATTTTATGTTTTCCCCATCATGAGGTACCATGTCAAAAACAACACCCAGGTTAAAATAACCTCTCATGCAGCCCCCTCTATCTAATCAATGGCAGCGACAGATGTGGCAACGGCGACGGCGGCGGGGACACACAACCACAACAATCAAATACACAACAAGCAAATATAAGTGGCAGCAAGAAACATTGAGAGGGGGTAGAGGAAGGGGAGGGGGATAAGTTCGTTCAAATAAGTAAATCTTAAAAATTTACGATCTATCCTAAACCATAGACATAAAGTCTTTTTAAATGCCATACCTAACGTATAGCATGGCCGCCTTGGGCGGCGGATTGTCATCCCCTCGGTTTGACCTGTGACAAGTTGAGAATGCACCTTGGACATATTTGGGATTGATACGAGTTACCAGCTTGTGCCAGTCAGGTTTCCGGAGGCGATAATTTGATGGATTGTTGGTATCGTTCACAGTTGGTCAGGGATTTTGTTTATGATTTGGTTGCATGCCTAGTTCATGCATTATTTGTATGTCATCGTGTGTGAAGTCATTACGGGGCTTCCGTGTGGTGATGGTTGCTATTAAGCATTGCTTCTTCCACCTCTTATGTGTAGATTTTGTGGATACTCACTGGCCAGCTCGATGCGCAGCTTTCATTGCAAGTACCCAATAAGATTGACGCTCAAAGGATGTGTTGTATAGTTTGGAGTAATCCAATTCTAAAAGATGTCTGCGTCCCTCGGGAACTCCTCCGGTGGCATATCTATAAGCTTGTCAAGTTCCTGTAGGAGGTCCTTGCATTGTTTGAGGCAGAGTTATCCACGTTGTTTGTCATGCAAAGTAAAGTTCCAGAAGATCCATTGACAATGTGATGCCTGCATGATGTGGGAGGCCATGGCTTTCATACAATCTGAGCCGGTTATGCGGCACGGACTAAGAGTACAATGGAGGTGTTGGATTGCCTTGATTTCCACAGATATCTTTCTGTGGAGGAATTCAGTCCAGCCGATGAGGTTCTGGCTGGCTGCTGCTGTCATCAATTGTGGTGATCCCCCTCTGCCATTCGTAATGAGGCTTGTCAGTGACCTTGTGCCACTATATGAGGTACTTCTCCAACCAATAGGCAAGTTCAGCATCTGTCTTGTTGTGCTCGTGCATCCATTTGACAATCAAGGCAATGCTGTCCTTAAATAGGAGTGTGCATCGATTTAGATGGTCGCTCGTTTCTCGAGGATGCAAGCTGTTGGGGAAATTATTGTCTAGGATATCTTGTATGGGGGCCATGTTCCATCTCGTGGTGCAGATCCCAATGTATTGATTCGAAAGCCACAGTTGGAACAATGTCTGGTTTGGATTTTAATGCTGTGTTAAGTGAATGCCAAGCCATGGAGTGGAACCACTCCAACGACCATCCTAACCCTCCCCTGTTTGTGCCCCGTCACATCGTGGGGTTTGGTATAAAACCTCTCTGCGTCCTCTTTCCCTAGTCAGTAACACACTTCTGATCCAACGTCAGCTGTTAGTTTGATATCATTGAGAACTGCCGCTGCTCTTTCAAATGGCAAAAACCTTGGGCCTTGGTGGTGTGCCCCTTCTGTCAAGGATCATTCCACTGCTCTGTTTGTGAGCTTGTCACATATCACATTGAGTTGTTGCTCCAAGGATAGCATGGACCATGGGAGGATTCGGTCTCGGTGCACCCTAACGTAGGCATATTCCATGCTGAATTTGACTTTACACTTGATGGTACAAATAGTATGATGGAGATCTGAATGTTTTATACCTGTGCTCACTCATTTCCTGCATTTGCTGGATTTCCCTAGTGCTGCAACATTATCACAACATATCTTTCCAGAAGGGTTGTCCAGTGTGTAAAACATGGTGATTGCCGCAATCATTGTGTTAATGCGACTAAACCGAGGAGCTCACCTCTGTAGGACCCTGCTTTAGGCGAAATTTCAAATAACGATCCTCGGTGGAGGCGTCTGGACTTGGTGCAGCATATCACCCACCCTGACCCGCTTGCTGTCTTGGCCCATTCCCTATTATAAGACCTGTCGCTTACACCAATGAAAGACCCATCTGTAATCGCAGTCTTTACCCATTTCACATCAATCTGCCCCTCGAGTATGTTGTCCCACATCCATTCCCCACCCAAGGAGTTCAGATATTCCCAGAAAGTCATTTCCGTTGCCGCTGTTGTTACAAGGGGTGGGCCAATGTTCCTCCGTAATATAGTTCCCTCCGGTGATGGAAGTACATGTGCTGGGACACAGTGTGATGGGATTATGTGATCTCCTCTCCTCGATAATATTCCTGTTGTGACCGGATCCTAGAGCACTCTGGGGTGCGGATGAATGTGGTATTTGTGTCTCCATTGTGGTGGAAAAGAGTGTCGCTGTTTTCACAGCCAAACCACTGCCACTTCCTATGGGAGGGATATATCCACTCTGCCAATAGGATGTATAGAAGACCTGCATTCCTTATGATGCCCGTCCAAAATTCTTACCACTCCAGTCTGCCTGGGATGGTTGACAGTTGGGAAAGTAGTATGACGAGCATTGTTGGACAGATTCCTGCTGTGGCTGTACAAGAAGGCGGAGGCTGATATAACTGCCACATGCTAATGCCATATCTGAGAGGAAAAGCAATCAATGGCACGCTCATTGATAAGTTGAACTGTTGCTCCATTATTACTTGAATTTCCTGGTTCATTGCCTCTGTCTCATATATATCTACTGCTTCCCCTTGTTCCATTTTTTGTACAAACTGCACCACGCCAAGGAAGGGGTCGTCGACTGCCCTATTGATCCGCCTCAAAATTGATTTCTGCTCCTCTCTCTCTATTGTATGTAGGATGCCCTTGCACTTGGCTTCATCCCCGGAGGACTTCGTGTTGATAAAGCAGTCCCAAAGGTGCACTTGGCATAGCCCGCCTGCTTGTCCTTGGAGGGTGGTTAGCTTGCGGGAACATGCTTCTTCCCCGTTGAGGCACTGCTGCTTTGTCAATAGGCAAGGTTTTGAGATTCCCGCCTTTAGGGTATCACATACTGTATTGCTCCTTTGTATTGGACGATCGCAACCCTTCCGAAATTCGTGGTAGGCTTGTTTTCTAATAGAAATGGTTCATACCAGTTCACTACACGGGATTGTCCCTGTGAAAATTTGATGACATTGTCGCTCGCTACCCCGTTGCATCTCGGCTACCTGAGTATTGATACGTTGCATCCATTCCTTAACATCTATCAAGGCTGGATAGGTCATTGCCTGTTCTTCAAATTGTCCCAGNATACGTTGCATCCATTCCTTAACATCTATCAAGGCTGGATAGGTCATTGCCTGTTCTTCAAATTGTCCCAGGCATTCAACCATCCAATGGTTGTCCATCTATTGCTCAAGATGTGCAAGATATTTCAATCTTGTATGAACATTCCCGGAGCTGAGGCTTCATGCTCTTGGATGTATGACTCTGAATTATTGCTTCCCAATTGCTGAGGAGGTGGTGGTATCCTCTAAGGCGGATCTATGGCCCCCCACACCTTCGTGGAATGAGAGCTGTATTGTCGACATGACCTCCAGGTTGTGTGAGTGCCATACTCCATCTATTGGCTCCGTACCTTGAAAATATGTGTGTGGCTCCTCCTCTGTTCCCCATCCCTGATGCATCACCTCAATCAGTCCCATTTTCAGCACGTACTTTGCCAAATGTCCTTTCAGGACATGTTCATTCATGTCGATGAAAATAAGAGACGATCGCCCTGTAGCTCCCACATCTGAAGTTGTGCGATGAAGACAGCTATAAAAAACCGTGATGGGGAGAGCACCAAAGCATGATTCTGGACATGTCGAACCTGCTGTTGGTATATTGTACTATCTCTCTTTGGCTTGTGCCATCCGACATTATACTCAGACACCAACCTGAATTTGTGGTTTGGGTCAGCATAGAATAGTGTTGAACACCATCGCCCTAAATCTCTGTCATCGCTTGTCCATTCCGCACACAAATGTGGCGGTCCCTCCCGGTTGATGATGTGCAATGTTTTCATGTTTATTAATTGTGGTATTGGTTTTGATATCTGGGATCTTTTCACGGAACCACGACGCCAAATTTGCAGAGGATGGGTATCTCGACCAGTTTACCCTAACCTTTGACAAGCATCCTGCCTGTACTTCCCAGTCATTAATCAAGTGCACAACGTCCGCGACCTTGCGAGTGCGGGCCTCCAGGGAGGATGCACTGTTGAGTTGTCCCCCTAAAATACAAAATACTCTGTCCGGCCTCTGGGTGTCCATACTTCCCCATCATGGTACATGCCATCGGTTATAGCACTTTGCCAAATTTGCAGCCTCAATCTCTGCAATGCCTCTGTCCAGATCTGTGATGTCATAACTTAAACTTCCTGCACATTCCCCTGCTAACGTCGTTGCTACCCAATTAGGGACTCCTTATTTCATTCCTGCAAGTCTCCTCTCCATCCACGTCTTGGCATCCTCATGTCTGACTTTGTGGTACTGCTGTATCTGGGGATGAAAGTTGATGCAGAGGCTTGGTTCCTTATCCTGGTTCTGGTTTTTACTATAATTATCTAATGTTGAACAAATATGATGATAAAGTGCTGCTTGTTGAGCTGACCTCCTTTTTCCAGGCGGACGCTCATATCCTCCCCTTACAAGATGTTTGTTCCCAACAATTGTGCTCCCAGATGTTGCCGCTGGGGCACGTGCCATGCGCCTATGCATTCCTGTGGCCTAACCCGGTACCTGTGTCATGACCTTGGACTACTATGTCAGTGGAGGTGCTCATTACACTTTGCTCCTGAAGGTCTGATGGTGGGGTTAGGCGCTGCACTTGGATACTGTTCTCTGTGAGAATGGCAATGGTGGCATCGGGGTGAGGACCTGTGAGGTCCTCTACGGCCATGTCATCGTTGATGATCACGGAGTTGAATTGATCGAGTGTTACGATCTGTATTCCCTTATCATAAGCATCGAGGACCTTGTTTGGCCCTGGTGAGGTCCTTATGATGAGGAAATTCGTAATATTGGAAAACCCAGAGGTCACCTTCCCCTTATGCTTCTCAATAATGACCTTCACTGCCTCCTTTCCTGCAGTAAGATCCTTCCCCTCCAAATCCTGGCCATGTACCTGTGAGTACAAAGCGTTGGCCTTCAAGTTTGCTGCTGGGGGGCATGACCTTAGCCGGTGAAGTAGGTTTCTCCCTTTGGCCACGGCGCATTGAACCAGGTGTTCTTGGGTTCGGTTCAGCTTGTGCAGGAGCAACTCCGATTCTATTTGCCAGACTCCGGAGGGCCAGAGGGAGTGGCTCCTTGGTGCCATGAGTCTCAACCCATTCTTGCATGGTCTGAATGACCTTGTGCTGTCCCCCTGATGGTACATCCGGTATTTCAGCAAAGTTGGTAGCCATACGATTGATCTTTCCGGGGGATGAGATTTTGTCATCCTCCATGTAAGCCATTTCCTTGGCGTCCCTTGCCGCGGCTACCTCCAACTTATTATTGGGGCCGTCTCCTTTGAGTAGGTCCATGTTGGTTATGATCCTGCCAACCTCGTTGTGGAGGGGGTCCTTGACAACGCGGTCATTCTCATACCCTCCAAAGAGGTCCAGCTCCTGGGAGTCACTGTCATCATCAGCTGGCATGAACTCGGTATCTCCCAGTGATTCCTGCACTCCTATGGTGTAGGCAGTACCTGTGCTTTGGACGAGAATGTCTTCATGGATTGATTGTCTGCCAAGTTTAGGGCCCTGGGGTCACTGGGGTCAAGTAGGTTGATTGTGCCGCTGCACTTCGGTCTCGTACTCCCATCACGCTTGCTTCTGAATCTCTTCCAATTCATCATCCAACTCAGCTTGTGCCGCTGACATGACCTTACCATCCTTAAAGGTTGTGGAAATGGCATCGTGGAGAGATTGTGTGTTGCAATTCGCGCGAATGAGTTTTAGCGCACTCTCTTCCATAACTCCCCATTTAAGTAGATGAAACTTTAAATTCGCCCCGCACAAGCCTGACCATGTTGTAGCAATGTCCTTATGATTGTGGCAACCTTTCCCATTCGAATAATAGCCGCGCCAACTACTGTCATCATTTTGAACAATCAATTCCCATAGTGAGAGGTGGCTGACCTTGTGGCTAAAGAGCACCTGACGCATAGTGTGCTTCACCGCTTCCTGGACATCCCCGTCTTCGTCCTCTATCCAAACCAATTTGACCACCTTATCTGGGTTGACTAGTCCGCAGAGAGGAACATGATTAATGCACATCTGAAAGGAGGTACGGAAGTTAACGGCCGTTGCTAGCTTCTTCTCCAATTCTGCTCCTGCTGATGGGCCTGGCATGCGAAGAATTGTGGCCGACTCTCCTAGTAGACAATATAGCGACTTGGTGGACTGCATTGCCTTAAGGAGCTTATACATATGGTCTGCTTCATTGGTTGGGCATTCATGGTGCCATGACAGCTTGTGATAGGCCTGGATGGTGGTTTTCTCCTCTCTATTCCTCCAAGGCATATTCCTTACAAAGTCCCAAATCATTTCGAACTCAGGCAGGGGACATCCCCACTCCATCCGTGGCCACTTATTGTGATGCTGTTGGATTAAGCATGATGTCTGTTTGGCCATCTCTTTCCATAGGAGTTGTCATAGGCTTGATGCTGAGCAGTAAGGAACGCTAAAGAATATTACTGCCCTTTCTGTGTCCAGGCATTGGCACGGTTACACGGCGATGCTAATTGTACCTTTCATCTTGATAGTGGTGGCAATCTTGAGGAGCATCTTCTCAAAGAGTTTATCAGCTTCCCATTTGCTACGAAAGTAAAATGAACCCATGAAAACCCTTCCCTTATCCTTTGGCATTGTATTGAGGAAGGATTTCATGGGTTCGTCCCATAACCCCCAGTTGTCGTGGAAGTCCGTAAAATCATGAGGAAAGTCCATTATTTTTTTTGCTGACAGAGACTTTGCAGCGTTAAGAAAGCACACTGTGTCATCGCGCTCTTGAGTATTGTGAGGCAGTGCTGCATCAAGCCCAGCACAGTTTCCTGAATGTTCTCTGCCCCTGGAAGAATTTTTACGTGTATTTGAGCAACACAGTCCATCGGTTCATCGACCAAGGTCATCTCCTTCCCTGGTGTCCACTTAGCCACCTGCACCTCCCATTCCTTGAAGTTTGTGTCCGCTGCAAGCGTAGCACCCCGACGATTGCCGGATTTGGTAGGATCAATAGTTGGGGTGGCCTTTCGTTGAGTTATGGACGGAGTAGTGGCCTTAACTGCGGACTTGATGGGGACCCACTTCTTCAATTCAGAGGTCGCCAAAGTAATAGCGTTGTCATCTAATTCAGGCGGAAGGGTTGATTTAAAAAGCTCTTTCCATGCACTCGCAATCATATTGTTCAAGCTACCTGCCTTGGACTCCATATCCGCCTCCTTTGGCGCTGTCGGCATCTGTCGGGGGCTTCAGAGCTCTCTGATGATGTCCCGTTGAGCTTTCATGTATCAAAGGTGTTCCAAATGCATCAGTCGCAATGTTGAGTTGGCACTGAACGGATTGTCAAGTGGAGTTTGTCTGGGATGTGGTGGAGGTAGCGGAAGAGGGCATTATTGGATTATTGGAATAGGTGTTGAGGGTGGTTGTTAGGGTCAATCCTTGCTGAATCTACAGATTCCTAAGTAGACTTAATAGGATTTTGTGTGATTTTAGGAAGGAGGAAGTGTGGATTTGCTGGACCGCCTCAATGACGGCCAATTCGGAGTGGCGATTCCTCCAAGCTGGGGTCCGAGGGTGAATGTAATATGGTGAATGGGGGGAAGTGTGTCTTTTGGTGTCAATGCTGATAGTGATGGTGAAATAATTGTTGGAAGTTGTACTAGTTGTTTCGAGTAGTTGTGGTAAGTGGACTAGACCCCGCGTGGAAAAAGTGGGACAATTTTTTTCAACAACTACTACTTGACATTGAAGACGGGCGGCGTGGGCGGTGGCACGGGCAGCGGGGGAGGGGGTACGACTCTGGTGTGAGCGGAGGCACATCATTGCCATCTTTGCCGAAGTACGGACATATGACAGCAACATCACATCAGCTGCGGCGACAGAGACTGTAACAAGAGTGACAACTGCGGGCATACACAACAATCAAAAACAGTGGTGGCAGTGGCGGCTGTGGTGACGGCTGCGGTGGCGGCAGCGGTGGCGGTGGCAACGGTGGTGGCAGTGGCAGCGGCGGTGAGTGGTTGCAGGGGGCAGTGTTAGGGGACCGGGGCAGTGGGGTGGCAGCATTCAATGTAGCGCGGCCAAGGAGGATGAGGGCAGGTAGTGAAGAGAGGAGGGAGTGAGGTGGATTGGGATGGGGGGCGGGCGGGGGGGGGCGGGGTCCAATCCTACCTCCAATCCTACCCTTCCAATCGTAACAAATATAGGGGGAGATTTTCTTGATTTTCAGGGAGTATTTTTGTTAGGATTGAAGGTTACGCGTAGGATTGAAGTCATTTTCCGAGTTTTAGGGTCATCCTAACTCCCAATCTTACCTCAATCCTACCAAAAAAATTGTTGAGAGTATGCACCTTAAAAGTACAAAATAAAGTACTCCTATGTTTTATCTTGTTTGCAGAAGTACATAGGTATGGTATGTATCTACATCAGAGTACGTATCTAAGTAGGAGTACATGAGACCAAACTCTAAGAAGGCAGGATGTCGTCAACAATAATATAGAGTGGTCTTAGGCCTTGAATCTCAATAATTTTTTGGGTAGGATTTGAGGTAGGATTTTCAGGTAGGATTCCTGGATGCAGGTGACTGTGTCGAAAAAACACGGCCCCATCATGTTCGTTTGTTGTAAATGTTAGTGTTGGCCGGGCAGCCTTACCCGGCAATGGTGTGATAGTAAAACCTGCTTTTACTAGCTCTACTGTCTTATATTTTTCATTCTACAAACTATGAGGTGAAAACATTGGGAAATACTAAACAAAACTTAATGGGTGGCTCCCATCATTTCTGATTCAGAACTCCTTTCGGATTCGGATTCCTGAGACTCATGTCTCCTTAGTATTAGTTATAATCCCCAACACACCCCTGTGATACAGTGACTTATTATCACTGTGCCACTAACTTGACACGGCGCCTGCCTGTCATCTTGCTCTTGCATTTGCTGCTGGTCCTTGACGCAGTCTTAGACGCATCATTATCGGATTCATATTGCGTACTTTGCCCTGATGTAATCTCTTAGGTTTCTGAAGTGACTACCCTGTAAAGGCTTGGTCATGAAATCAGCAACCATCTTCTTGGTAGGGCACCAATCAATGGCGACCTCCTTCATGTTGACTCGATCTGTGATGAAGAAATAACGGATATTAATGTGCCTTGTGCGCTTACCGCTTGAT
>JALLBA010001177.1:0-11018 GCA_036939675.1 Cyclostephanos invisitatus
TACTCGGGGAAGTCTAACACACCCTTGCCGTTGTGCTATTAGGCACCTCGGGCTGCAATTGTCATTTGTTTTGCAGCTAGTTGCTCCGCAAAGAGTGGTATCTGAAGTACATGTTTGACAAAAGATTTGTTGTTTTGGATTTTCGGGGTTGTCAATTTTGTGTATTCTGGGTCTGACGCTGAAGTTAGGATTTGTGGTCGGAAAGACTTGTGGTGGCTCGCTGGATGATGCTTGGTCCAATAATCAGCTAAGTTTTGCGTTCCTGGCCTCCAGTAAAATCGATACTGGTTCTGTGCGCCGCGGCATCGTAACCAATGGAATCGCATGTCCATGGCTTTTAATGCCTTCGGTAGGATTTTATTGGTGAGTAGTGCGTGTGCGGTTGAGTTGTCGGTTTGGATGGGCGTTCGCGGTTGTGGGTGTCCCAGTTCCTCGAGTGTCTGTCGCATGGACACGGCCGTTTTGGCGTTGATGAACAGTGCGCCAAGTTCGGCCTCAGCGGCTGATGACATCACTGCTTTTATAATTTGCGAAATATTTAATACGGCCCCGTTGTTGATGGGTATGTCTTCGGTTCCGGCCATGAACATGTGACCGCCGGCTCTGCTGCGAGCTTTGGGCTCCGAAAGGTATGAGGCGTCGCAGTGGATTGCGAGCTTCATGTCGCTCGCTCGGTAAGTTAGGATTGCTTCCTCTTGTGAAGCCGCATAATCCAAAAATTGAAGACACTTTTGCATCGTTCGTTCCGTAGGTGCAGCTTGTTCCGATGCGAGAGCGCTGAGGGGGGTGAGCATCGTCGCGTCGACGGCTCGCGCGTGGAATAAAAATACTCCCGTGACCTCCTGGATGAATTTCTTTCCTGCTTTGTCGAGGGGGGGGGCATCGTCCGGTTCCTTCGCATGCTGCACCTTGGCTCCATAGTTTTTCTGGACATGGGGGTGCGGTTGGTCTTGCGGGATGCGGGGGGGGGGGTGTTGGAAACGTTGGAGTGCATTCGCGACGTATCCGGGCATCGAGAGGTGTACCTTCTTCCCCTCGTAGTCCCATTTGATGGTGAGTCCGCAGTATCGTTCGCCTTCTGTTTCAAACGAGCACTTGTAATATTGTTGCACTACAGCTAACAGATGTTGTGCGTGTTCTTTGCCCACGTACTTGACCCCGAAGTCGTCGACGACAAGAGAGAAGGAGATGGGTCTCCATTCGTGCTTCCAAAGTCCGGGAGTGGTCTCGCTTTGGGAGTACCCATGTTCCTTCAGTCTTATTGCCAATAATTCCTGTGCGATGATTCCCGCTTGTGGGAGACCATACATGCCTTGTCGGATCTCGCAATATACAAATCCGTCTGGAGTGGCGATGTCCCTCAGCTTGTAATGCGCGATCACGTCGTCTGGCATGTCCGACAGTTTCAGTCGCATGTACTCGTACCGCTCCATCGGCGTGCACAAGTAGAAGTTCTTGATGTCCATCGTGAAAAATCTTGCTCCCGGCGTGGATATGACGCTGTTGATGAGCAATTTGACGGTGAGTAGGTCCGCCGTCGGAGTGCCCACGTCGAAAGGGTAGTGGACTCTGTCCCCGCCAGCTACTAACCTCGTTCTGTTTGGTTCGTCGATCTTTTCAGGGCGAATGAGGCAAGTGATGAGTCCATAAGTGACGTCTTTTGCTCTTTCCTTTGGTACTGAGTGCCGGGGGATGAAGAAAATCGTGTCCGTGCCTTTCACTCGGCCGGGCATTCCTTGCGCCAAGCGACCGAGTTCGTTCCCATACGAGTGCGTCCATGTCGCTCTTGTTTTCGGATTTGCGATTAGATGGTGATATTCGAGGAGTTCGCCATTTTCTCCCAGTACCGAGTTTGCCATCTCGCAAAACCAAGACATCGGGAACTTTCGACGCGCCATTTTCTCTGCCGACACGACGAAGTTTGGTTTGGTGATGTCGATGCACGACAGCATTGCCTCCTGCATAATGCTTCGTGTTCGGGATCGGGTATTGTACCCCCGGAGTTCTTCGTCCCCTTCGTCCTGGGAGATATAATTTGGCCTCGCGCTGGGGGGCCCGTGTTTCCCCCAGTGCGGGGTTACACTTTCAATCTGCATCGGAGTGTTGACGGTCTGCGTGGTGCTGGGCCCCGTGCTGGGGGGCCCGTGTTTCCCCCGGTGTGGGGTCACACTTTCAATCTGCATTGGAGTGTGTACAATCTGCAGTTCGGTCGGGGGTGTCTCACTCTGTCTTCTACCTCCCAATACGCGACAATCATCCACCGTCGGGATATGCACCCTTGGAAGTGGTGCCGTCGGGTGTTCCACCCTTGGAGGTGGTACTGCTCAATGAGCCTCTGGGTGAGTGCGATTTTCATTTCGTAGCTCTCTCGCCGTCGTTCTTGCTGCTTTTGCCTCTGCTATTTTTGCGAATAGTTCGCTGACCTTTGCCAATGCGTCTGCCGTCTCCGTCTCCCGTGATACCGTGCCCTTTAGAGCACTGGTGAGTTCCACCGCCGCCTTGAGTACCAGTGTTTCCGGCGTTACCTGGGGGTTCGTTATATATTGATGCTTGAAAAATATTGAGTCACTAACCCTCGTCGCTCGCGTCTTGACAATGTACACGTGGAAGCATCGATGGTGTTCCATCGACGTGCCGATGTTGAAGCCCACTTCGCCATGAGTGTCCCATGTCCTCCTGTTTTTTGGTTTGACGTGTGCCATTACCGCGCATCCCAGGGGTGCGAACGGTTTTCGCATGTAGTCGTGCTGTCCGTGTACGTGCGCATACGCCAAAATCTTGGGGGCTACGTTGCTTTGCCGCAGTAGGTTTACGGTGAGTTCTGCTGGTCGTACAAGGTGGCACCAAAGTGAGAGTGGAAACCTGTCGTCCACTCCGCTGAGGATTGCTACGAAGTGATTTTTGAATGTTTGGATGGCTCGTTCGGCCATGTTGCGCCGATGGCAGTCAGGTGGAACGAGCTCCCACGTCATGTTGTTTTTCCTGATGCATTTTTTGAAGTTGTCCGAACATTCATTGTCTAACCTGTGGTGTTTCAATCCCAATCCCGCCGTTTCCATTCTGTCAATCATTTTTTGATATGCTGTGATCATCTCGCCCTCCGTTCTGTTTTTCATGGTTTCGCAAAAAATGTAATTGGAGTCGATGTGAATGCCGACCATGATGTACCGGTAGCCCCGTTGTGAGGTGACCGGGAACTTTCCCGTTTGATCTGTGTGTGTCTCGTCGGACAATTCGTACATCTTGACGAAGATGTCATTCATTTTCTTGGCTGGTGTGGGGTGGTGAGTTACTTCTTCCGTCCCGGGTTCGATCTTTATTTTCACTTTTTTCACCTTCGTTGACCTAACGCCTTTTCGCTGTCCTTTCATATGGCCTTTCTGCGTCTCGTCGGAATCCGGGAAATGCTTTGCAATGAGGGTGGTCGTGAGGCCAGGCCACGTCGCAAAGTTTCCTGCCCGAACCGCCTCCAGGAATGTCTCTTTTGTCGGGAAGCCCGCCGCCGCGTGGAAATATTGGAGAGTCTGTCGGGAGTTTGGTAAGTCGAAGATTGCATTTGCCTCATCGACCCCCGGTATGAATTGCTCTGGGTACTCACGTCCCAGTGTTTCGTAATCCTCGGTGCATCTCGGTGCAACGATGATCGGTTTTTCGTTTGCCGATATTGTAGTTGTGGTACCATCATAAATTCTAGCCTCACTTTTGTCGAACACCGCTATGTATCCATAGTCCGCCATCTTTGGCACGCTTATTAACGTAGCATGTAGGTCTGGAATAATGTTCATCTCGCCCGCCTTGCCACGGAGATTGTGTTTCAACGTCATCTTTTTGGTTGCTTTGATTTTCGTTTTGTTTGGTAGCATGAATACCTTGCTCGACAGTTCTCCTGTATCGTAAAAACAGTCGACGTCCCGTTGAGCTCCGGCTCCCGACGTGCATCCTGTGTCCAAGATGCCGTGTCGGTTCGTGGTTTTTCGTTTCCACTTTTCTGCTATTTTGTTTTTTACTTTCGGTTTCGAGTCGTCCGTCGTGACCGAGAACATGTGCTCGGTGATCGGTGGTTCGTCGTCTATTTCGTCTTGCTCTTTGACTAGGCAAGCCAGCGGGGACCAGTAATTATTATTTTTGTTCGCAGGGGTTTTTACTAAGTTATCTGCTTCTACAATCCTTATAATACTCGACGTCCCCGGTCCCTGTCAATTTGCTGCGTCGGCTGTGTCCTTCACAGACTTCCATCCCGCCCACCGCTTTCCGGCGTTCGACTCTAGTTCTAGGCAAGCTGTCGGCTTGTGGAATACCAGCTTGCCGCAGTTTGGGCACTTCTTGCGGTTCCTCTTTGTTCCGTTGCTGTTGTTGCTGCCCGAATTGCTCGACGCCGGCGGATTGTTCTCTTTATCGGCCGTCCTGCCATTGTTTGCGATGATGGCGTTCATCCTCTCGAACATCGCCTCCATCGCCTACTGATTGGACGATGCCATCGCGTCCATCTGCGATTTGTGTTGCTCTTGCAATAGAGCAAACATCATCGCTGACGCCTCTCCTTCTTCCTCTGCAGCAGCAAGTTCTTGGGTGGCTAGGGCGGCATCCTTGAATCGGGACTGCTTCGCCGTTGCCTGGGAGTATTGGTGGCGCTCCAGCCACTTCGCTGTAAAGAAATCTTGGAGCGCAACCCACGTCTTAGCTGCGTCGGGTTGGTTGTCCCACGTGATGAGTTGTTCCTCTGTGAACATCTCGGATTCCCACATCCGAGCTCCCGCTGCCAGGGTCATCTCTTCGACGCTTGTCGCGATGCCGCGATCGGCGAGGGAGTTCTTGAACTTCTCGAGCTGTGTGAAGTATGCGGAGATGCTTGTGGTCGGATCCCATGCGGTCTTGTACCCGGCGTCCTTGTATTCATATTTTTGCGACGTCGTCATCTTGATCGCTGTCTTCGTTCGTAGGTGGAGGATCATTGATTGGATGGTCTCGTCTCCGAAGTTGATGTACTGCTTCTTCAACGGAGCGAGAGCGTTGTCGCCTACCCCATAAAGGAGTAGTTCCTTGCCCGCTTCTTGGGCCCCCAGGTAGTCGGCTTACGCCCGTTGTTCCACCTTGTGCTGTGCGACGATCTGGTCGCGTTGGGCCGCCGATACTCCCGCCACGAGTGCTGCGGCCGCGTATGCGCCTGGGTCCGCCGGTGCGGCGTACACCCAGGTAGGGTTTGCGATGACGACCCTGTACTTGGCTTCGGGGATGACGATGGCAAGATGGCCGTATCGTTGTCCCTGGTCAAAGTGAGTGCTCTTGAGGATCGTAAATGCTCCTCCGAGTTCGTTTTCAAGCTCGTCGATAGATTCGGGAGTTATGATGCCCATAATCTTCGTGATGGTGTCTTTTTGCGATGCGAGCATTTCGTACGCCCTGTTTTGGGACGACTTGGTCGTCATCGTTCCGACTTCGCTTGTGGAGAGGGAGATGCCTGTGATATTTTTGCCTCGCGGTGTGTGATGGCGATGAAGGAATAGATAATCAACTGCTAAACCTGTGTCTTACTTTGAAGTCGATGAATAGGTTGATTACTATTTATGAGGACTGTCTACTCGTCTAATCGGTAGATGTCCCATGGGATTAACCGTTGTTCTTTTGTATGCAACGTTGGCAGCAAATTGCCATCCTTTCTCACTTCTTTGTCGTTTTAAGTCACCGCATTTGTCATTTGACTAATAGTAACGATGGAATATATTGTGGCGGGAATCGCTTTTAGCGATATCCTATTGCCAGATAGCCTTCCTGCGTAAAGGTACGCTAGGGAAGTCTAACACACCCTTGCCGTTGTGCTATTAGGCACCTTGGGCTACAATCGTCTTTTGTATTGCAGCTAATTGTGCTGCAAAGAGTGGTGCCTGTAGGACGTGTTTGACGAAAGATTTGTTGCTTTGAGTTTTCGGAGTAGTCATTTTGGTGTACTCTGGATCTGCGGCAGATGTCAGAATTAGTGGATGGAAGGACTTGTGGTGGCTTGCTGGGTGGTGCTTGGTCCAATAATCAGCTAAATTGTGAGTTCCCGGCCTCCAGTAAAATTGATACTGATCCTGCGTGTCGCGGCAACGTAACCAGTGGAATTGCATGTCCATGGCTTTTAGCGCCTTTGGGAGGCTCCATAATTCTTCTGGACATGGGGATGCGGTTGGTCTTGTTGGACACGGGGGGGGGGGTGTTGGAATCATTGGAGTGCGTGTACCTTCTTCCCCTCATAGTCCCATTTTATGGTAAGTCCGCAATATCGTTCTCCTTCCATCTCGAAGGAACACTTATAATATTTTTGCACCACTTGTAACAGGTGTTGGGCGTGCTCCTCTCCAACGTATTTTACTCCAAAGTCGTCGACGATGAGAGAGAAAGTGATGGGTCACCAATCGTGTGTCCACAGTCCTGGTATGGTCTCGCTCTGGGAGTAACCATGCTCCTTGAGCCTCTTGGCCAATAGTTCCTGGGCGATTATGCCCGCTTGTGGGAGGCCATACATGCCCTGGAAAATTTCGCAGTAGACGTACCCGTCCGGCGTCACAATGTCCCTTAGCTTGTATTGCAAGATTACGTCATCAGGCATGTCCGAGAGTTTCAATCTCATGTACTCGTACCATTCCATCAGTGTGCACAAGTAGAAGATCTTGATGTCCATTGTGAAGAATCTTGCACCGGGCGTCAATATGATGCTGTTGATGAGAAGCTTGATGGTGAGTAAGTCTGCAGTCGGCGTTCCCACGTCAAACGGGTAGTGTACTCTGTCCCCTCCCGCTACTAATCTTGTCCTGTTTGGTTCCTCGATTTTTTCAGGGCGGATGAGGCATGTGATGAGGCCGTACGTGACGTCTTTTGCTCTCTCCTTCGGCACCGAGTGCCGGGGGATGAAAAAAAATTTGTCCGTGCCTTTGACCCGGCCTGGCATTCCTTGTGCCAGTCAACCTAGTTCGTTTCCATACGAGTGGGTCCATGTCTCTCTTGTCTTCGGGTTCACAATGAAGTGGCGATACTTGAGTAGTTCGCCATTCTTGCCCAGGACTGTGTTTGCCATTTCGCAAAACCTGGTCATTGAGAACTTCCGACTTGCCAATTTCTCCGCCGATACGACGAAGTTTGGTTTAGTGATGTCGATGCACACCAGCATTGCTTCTTGCATAATGCTTCGAGTTCGGGAGTGGGTATTGTACCCCTGGGGCGGTTCGTTCTCTTCGTCTTGGGAGATGTAATTTGGCCTCCTGCTGGGGGGCCCGTGTTTCCCCTGGTGCGAGGTCTCACTTTCAACAATTTGCAATCGGGGCTCAACAATTTTCATTGAAGGGTTTACAATCTGCCTTTCGATCAGGGTTCTCACAATCTGCACAGTATTCCTACCACCCAATATGCAACAATCATCAACCGTCGGGTTTTTCACCCTTGGAGGTGGTACCGTTGGTAGTTCGATCATTGGCACCCTTGGAGGTGGTACTGCATGACGAGCCGTTGGGTGAGTGCGGTGTATGTTTTGCTGCTCCTTTGCCTTCGCTGTCGCTGCATTTGCCTCGGCTATTTTAACAAAGAGTTCGCTAACCTTTGCCGATGCCTCCGCTGTCTCCGTCTCCCGTGATACCGTGCCCTATAAAGCACTGGTGAGTTCCGCCGCCGCCTTTAATACCAATGTTTCTGGCGTGACTTGTGGGTTTGTTATGTATTGATGTTTGAAAAATAGAGAGTCGCTAACCCTTGTCACTCTCGTTTTCACAATATACACATGGAAACATTGATGGTGCTCCATTGACGTTCCGATGTTGAAGCCCGCTTTGCCGTGAGTGTCCCACGTTCTCCTATTTTTAGGTTTGACATGAGCCATGACCAAGCATCCCAGGGGTGCGAATGGTTTGCGCATGTAGTCGTGCTGCCCATGCATGTGGGCATACACCGATATTTTTGGGGCCACGATGTTCTGCCGAAGTAAATTAACGGTGAGTTCTGCCGGGCGCACGAGGTGGCACCACAGTGAGAGTGGAAACCTATCGTCCACTCCGCTGAGGATTGCCACGAAGTGGTTTTTGAAGTTTTGGATGGCTCGTTCGGCAATGTTTTGTCGGTGGCAGTCAGGAGGGACTAGCTCCCATGTCATTTTGTTTTTCTTGATGCACTTTTTGAAGTTTTCCAAACACTCATTGTCTAACCTGTGGTGCTTTATTCCCAATCCTGCTACCTCCATCCTGTCTACCATTTTTTGGTATGCTGTTATCATCTCACCCTCCGTCTTGTTTTTCATGAGTTTGCAGAAGATGTAATTTGAGTCGATGTGGATGCCAACCATGATGTACCGGTAGCCTCATTGCGAGGTTATCGGGAACACTCCTGTTTGGTCCGTGTGGATCTCGTCGGCCAGGTCATACGTCTTTATGAAGATGTTGTTCATTTTCTTCATTGGTATGGTGTGGTGGGGTGAGTCTTGTCCTGTCCCCGGTTCAATCTAGATCTCGACCAATTGCTTGACCTTCATTGACCTTAGACCCTTCCATTGTTCTTTCATGTGGCCGATAAGGAATGTGGTGAGACCTGGCCATGTCGCGTAGTTCCCTGCTTGAACCGCCTCTAGGAACATTTCCTTCATTGGGAACCCCGCCACCGCATGGAAATATTGCAGTGTCTGTCAGGCATTGGGTAAGTCAAAAATTGCATTTGCCTTGTCGACCCCCGCTATGAATTGCTCTGGGTACTCACGGTCCGGTATTTTGTGTTCTACGTCGAGTTCCATCTTCCACAGTCCCGTCTTGGCGCATCTTGGCGCGATGATGATTGGCTTTCCATTCGCCGTGATTGTAGTTGTAGACCCGTCATAAATCCTAGCCTCCTTTTTATTGAATACCGCGATGTAGCCGTAGTCTGCCATCTTCGGCACACTTATTAGCGTAGAATGTAGACTGGGGATGATGTTCATCTTGCCCGCCTTGCCGCGGATGTTGTGTTTTAATGTCATCTTCTTGTCGCTCTTATTTTTGTTTTATTGGGTAGTATAAATACCTTAGTCGACGGTTTGCCGGTGTTATTGAAGCAGTCCACATCGAGTTCTGCTCCAGCTCCTGATGTGCACCCCGTGTCCAAGATGCCATATTGGTTCACCATTTTTCGTTTCCACTTGTCTGCTATTTTGTTTTTTACTCTCGGTTTCAATTCTTCCGTCGTGGCCACGAACAAGTGCTCGGGGATCGGTGGATGGTTGTTGTTCTCCTCTTGCTCTTTGACTGGGCAGGACAGCGGGGACCAGTAATTATTGTTTTTAGTTGCAGGGGGTTTTACTAAGTTATCTGCTCCTAAAGTACCTAATTTACTTGACGTCCCTGGTCCCTGTCTATTTGCGGAATTAGCGGTGTCCTTAATCTTCCAACCCATCCAACGTTTGCCGGCATTCACTTCCAATACATAGCAGCCCGTGGGCTTGTGAAACACTAAGTTGCCGCAGTTGGGACACTTCTTGTGGTTGTGTTTCGTGCCTCCGTTGCTGGTGCCAGAGTTACTCGGCGCCGGCGGCGTGTTCTCCTTGTCGGTCGACCTTCCTTGGTTTCCGACGATGGCGTTCATTTTTTCGAACATCGCCTCAAATGCCTTTTGGTTTGACGTGACCATCGCGTCCATCTGTGCCTTGTGTTGCTCTTGAAGTAGAGCAAACATCATTGCCGATGCTTCGCCTTCCTCCTCTGCTGCCGCTTGTTCTTGTGCTGCTAGGGCGGCATGTTTGAATCTCGACTGTTTGGCCGTCGCTTGCAAATATTGGCGACATTCCAGCCACTTTGTTGTGAAGTAGTCCTGGAGTGCCTGCCATGTCTTGTTTGCGGCGGGCTGATTGTCCCATGGGATGAGCTGTTCTTCCATGAACATTTCAATTCCCACATCCGAGCTCCTGCCGCCAACGTCATCTCCTCAACGCTTGACGCGATACCTCGGTCGGTGAGGGAGTTCTTGAATTTCTCGAGTTGGGTAAAGTACGCGGAGATGCTTGTGGTCGGGTCCCATGTGGCCTTGTACCCGGCGTCCTTGTACTCGTACTTCTGCAACATTGTCATCTTGATAGCCGTCTTTGTTCTGAGATGGAGTATCATCGATTGGATGGTCTTGTCACCGAAATTGATGTATTGTTACTTCAATGGTGCAAGGGCGTCATCACCCACTCCGTAAAGAAGTAGTTCCTTGCCTGCCTCTTGAGCTCTTAGGTAGTCGGCGTAGGCCCGCTCTTTGATCTTGTGCTGTGCAACAATCGAATCGCATTGGGCGGCTGATACTCCCGCGACGAGTGCCGCGGCAGCATATGCGCCCGGGTTTGCTGGTGCGGCGTATGCCCAAGCGGGGTCTGCGATGACGACCCTGTACTTGGCTTTGGGAATGACGATGGCTAGATGGCTGTATCGTTGTCCCTGTTCGAAGTGCTTGCTCTTGAGGATGGTGAACGTCCCCCCGAGCTCGTTCTCGAGTGCATCGATAGATTCGGGCATGATGATGCCCATGATCTGCGTTATGGTGTCTCTCTGAGAGGCGAGCATCTTGTACGCCCCGTTAGAGTACGATTTTGATGACATCGTGCCGACTTCACTTGTGGAGAAGGAGGATGCCCGTAAGATTTTGTCTCGCAATGGGCAATGATGCTGAAAGAATAGATAATCAACTGCTAAACCTGTGCCTTACTTTGAAGTTGATGAATAGGTTGATTACTATTTATGAGGACTGTCTACTCGTCTAATGGGTAGATGTCCCATGGGATTAACAGCTGTTATTTTGTATGCAACGTTGGTGGCAAATTGCCGTCCTTTCTTGCTTCTTTGTCATTGTAAGTCACAGCATTTGTCATTTGACTAATAGTTATGATGGAATGTGGTGGGAATCACTTTTAGCGATATCCTATCGCCGGATAGCCTTCCTGCATAAAGGTACGCTAGGGAAGTCTAACAGATGTAGTTTGATTTGCAACAAGAAAAGATGACTGTGATGAAATGAAGGAGGTCATTGAAGCACCAGCAAATGATACAATACCC